>UZAN01044691.1:13815-28037 GCA_900618425.1 Echinostoma caproni | reverse complement strand
CTGAACTTTTCACAATCGACATACAAACTATTCAGTTTGTTTACATTCATGTCTATAAAGATCGGCTGGATTGCTGATCGAAAATTATCCAAATAACTTTTCCAGTGTATTAAATATAATTTATCCGGAGTGCGTTCCGCGGCAATGTCTGAATATTTATCAAATTTTCCATGATTTTGCAACATGCATCGTGAAATATAAAATAAAACGCACTTTGTTTAAATATCACAAGAGCTCACCTTTATAGAATTTACCTTTGTACTCCAAAAAACTGAGCAACGGAATGTACAGCATCCACATTATGAACGATTTGTTGGAGATGAAATCTGTGCCCACAATGAAGTGCAGAATTTCGTGTGAATACACTTGTTTTCTGGTTACTCTGTTAAATAAAAGCGTGCTGGGGATAATTGGATATCGCCAGTGGTAGTGAGGCTAGAGCTTATATGTTTTGGATCATCATGCGGACGAAGCCACTGATTTAACCAACTACATCCGTCTATTTGGGATAGCAGGTTTTAGGTTAGAAATGCAGTGTTGTTTTCCAAATAATATCTCCGTAAATAATCAAATGTAATGTGATGACATGTAATTTCATCGGAAGTCAGAATGTTTGTTTAGTGTTACGTTGGGCTTCTCAATATCTGGTTATCTATCCGCTGGTAACCATTTTGAAATTTCAACAGTCGATCTAAACCCAGACCGTCAACATGGTTAACCTGCGCGAATGTGACATCAAGCGAAAATTTCCCCATTGAACCTGTTTGCGTCTACATCCCACTTACAAACTGGATAAAGCGCTCACTTATCATTACAGTGACGTCGCCTGTGAGCGAAAATATGTGGCCCCAGATACTTGCGGTTCCCTTCAACCTAAGAATTTTTGATCTATTTCCAATTCGATTTAAATTCCTTATTTATTTCACTCATACCCAGTGTTCTTGTTCCCTAGTGACGTTTCTTTGAGCTGTTTCAACTACTTTCATCTGTCCCTTTTACCAAATGCTCAGATATTGTCGAACTATTTTTGCGACAAATTCCTTGCTGCGTTATCAATGACTCAGGGTCGTCTATCTTCTTAAAGTCATAGGTATCTTTATCCTTCTCATTTAGTAATGGGTATTGAAATAGATATAATTCCGTCATATTAAAGTTATGCACACTCGCCATCTTCTATCTAAAATGCCTGGAGTTTTAACTCTCACCTTCTATAAGGGAGATCTGGTTTTTTAAAATTCCTTAAGAATATTTTCCAATTTGAATCAGTCGGACACACCGATGCTTCACTTCATAACATAAATGGCTATTCGACAGTCTGTGAACAAACGATAATCGAAGACTGATACATAAGGTATGATATGCTGTAAAGAGGTAAATAACATGACCGAAACGAATGATGACTGCAAGTTGTTATTGCAGAAGAAAAGATATTGTGAACAGAGGTGTTCCGAAATGGTGCGTTGCTCGGATGAAAGACGAGTTTAACGCTACTATTTTATGGTTATATAGTAGTTATTAGACGAGTGAACGTTGAAGATAAGCAAACTATAAAGTATAATATCCATGACAATACCAGGGAATGAGAAAAAAGGAAGCATTCGCGTGGAGAGTAGAAAGTGGTAAAAAACAGATGTCAACAAAGATTGATCATATTCTGATGATGATCAACTGAACACGATATTTCAGAGCCAATTAAAAAGCAAAGAATTCGACTCGCACCATCATGTCTGACGATGAGGAAGCAGAAAAAAACATCTTTTTCGGAAAGTAAATGTGTGGCTCAGCATCATGTTGTTTTGTTCCCATTTGCATCATCATCGTCATCATCAATTATATATACCACTGAGCCGAAATGTTGGGGTACACTGCAGTAATGAAAGGTTGTGATACGAATACGGATGGTCTTTACAACGTATTCTGAAAGTCACAGAGGTCGAGTGCGGAGGATGTGATGGGTCAGCTGAAATAAGGTCACATGGATGATCACGAACTGTATTGTGGTGAGCGAAGATAAAATGGACCAACTCGGCGTGACGCACAACCTCCGCATTTAGTTACATATGAGCGATCTGTAACATCGTGCGGGGATAGTGAATACCTTTGATGCCCCAGATAATGATATATAATATTATCAGTAGAAACAACCAGCATTTCTGGGTTTTACAAAATGTCTAACATAACTTACCTGTTCATCTACCGCATTCGTACAAAGTATGGTACCGATGTTACAAAACCAAGAGGTGCATTTTAAATGCCGAATCTGCAACAACCGTGACCACCAAGAAAATTGCGAAAATTGTACATAATAAGAGCAACTGAGGTGAGCAAAAATAGAAAATTCAGGTTATTTGAACTGGTGGACAATGTTTACGCCTGAGTCCCACTAAAATATAAACGCAACCTGGTCAGATGTTTATCATACCAAGCGCGTGCGATTTGCAGCGGGGATACACTGCAGTCAGAAATACGTTTTTATCATGACGTACTTCAATCAAATGGTTACCCGGAAGCTTTTATTCGTAAACATATAAGTTTGAAGATCAACCCAAGCAAAATCCTCACCGTTCCTCACAAGAACGTTTTCTTTACTGTACCGTTTAAGGGTGACGATGTCCTTCTTAAAGGACGTTTGTCAAAAGCGATCTCTAGAACGTACCCTGCAGCTCAACCGCATATCCTCACTACCACTCCACCCTTGGTGTCCCAGCAACTTAAATATAAGTTGCCTCTTCAGTCCAAATCTTTCGTTCTATCTTTTCACGTGCACTTGTAGTGTGCGATACATTGGACATACGACCAGGCGATTATCAAAACGTATTACTGAGCACTGTCCCGCGGCCCTCTACAAAGGAACGGTTAGATCTATTCGCAGCTCGGTTCTTGGTCATCTCGTCGATAGTGGGCATTCTGTGAACAAATTCGATGCATTCAAAATTATTCACACTATACCCCGGAGATATTCTAAAGGCAGCCTTTAACCACGGCCGAGGCGATTGCGATTCGAATTTTCAATCCAGAATTACGTAAGCAAAAGAAGCTGGTCCAGACACTGTTGTTGCCCTGGCCTGGACAGCGCATTGATTGTGCATAAAACAGAGCACCACCCCCCACTCCCCGTCCCTATTTCCTCATCTACAGTATCACCATTCTCAATCTTAAGAACTAATTTTCTTGTTTTTATCTCTAATGTCCCTTCCTGATTACATCAGTTGCTGTGCATAACCTATAGTTTCTACCGTATATTACGTAACTTTTTCCCGCTCTCTCGTCTTAGCTCACAACCTTCATTTAATCTGCTCATCTCTCGAACGTTGTCTATCTGACCTTTGTGTTCTCACCCCACCCACGACTATCATTAGCCTTGTCATATTCTTTTGATCTGTTTGCTCGCCTGTGTCATCGTTACTAACTGAGCTCTAATCGGCCAGTCAGACATCTGTATTGTGATCACCTTATATATGTAAACGCCTGATGCGCTATGTCGAAAGGAAATTTCTTCTCGAATACCGTTTTTAACTGTCCATCAATCGACTTTAAACGCATCCACTGATTACTGTTGTTTGAATAAACTGCACTTTGTATCATCCTGACAAAGTAATCGCAAATGCCGAAGTATATTTATTGTCCAAAGTAGTTTCGGTTAGCTTTGATCTTTGTTTAGTAGATGATGCCAAGCAATTAAATCGCCAGGATTTGAGAAAAAATATACTTTCATTTTTACTGTGCACGTTTCCTGACATTTTCGGACAAAAGAACTACATGTCTCCATTATCTCTAAAAATTGTTCTAACGGATGTACAGTTGCAGTCAGATTTTCATTGGTGAACATCATTGGGATTTTATTACTTTTATTTCATTCTATGGTATGTCGAACAAAACATACTAGTCTTAACTCCCACAATGCCGTTCACTTTCTAAATAAAGTTTATTGCTGTCCTAAACAATCAATTTGGACTTAACTTTGCAAGTTTTCTTTCGTAACTTGTCCGTGAAGGTTCTGAATTGACCAATGCGCGGCAGAATTTTGCACAAAATAAAGGACGCACATCAAATTGTCGATCAGTGATTTTGATCGACCTGGACGTTTGGTAACCAGGATTCTTGGCCCCTTTCGCCCCATTCACTGCCGATTTGATCTTACCGAGTTCACCTATTCGAGTGCATGCGAACATTTTACCGCTTGACGTTGCCATTTTTTTCGCACGAGGGCAGTTTGAAAACTTTCAGATTTCCTACGCAATTAGCCGTGAAATATGTTGTTTTAAAAACGCTCTCAGATCCGTCCAGATCTGTTGAGGAATGTACTGTTACCGGAACCGCGAACCAGAAATTCGACAGCGGTGAGGGTACACGTTAAAAATAGAGATCCCTGCATTCTGTGTGGGTTTCTCTTTCAAAGGCATGCAGGTTAGTAATGATGCAGTCGAGTACTGGAATATGTGTGGGTTCCTTCTACGTGCACATATAAACAGCCCGTGAATCGAATTTCACTTCCAAAGGCATCACAAAACACCTACCAAAACATTAGTCTCAGATGAGTGGCGAGAATTTCGAACTCACAACAATCTTACTAATGTTAATGGTAAGAGCGGATCATGGATTTTCACTCTGTTTTGGGGGTGATTCAACGGAAAAATTAAAGCCTTTTCAGCTATTCCATTGCCAAAATGCTTTGATGCAAGAAAAAATAGTAAACCATGCCAAATGCCTTTAAGCAAAGCCATTGGAACCGTTGAAACGTCCAGTTTGTTTCTGCTCATGGGTTCATCAAACGTGACTCGGTCCTGGTTACGAAATCAGCATGATATTGAACTCACTGAGTGACTATGGTGAAGTGATATAGAACCAGCTTCACTGTTTCCATGGTCAATCAATACGACACCCATGGAATTGGGACATCGGAATTTTCACTTAGAGGTAGACGGGTGGATTATGAGTTAGTCCCGAGAAATTCAATGAGTATTCCGTGGATCCGCAGCATGACTATTCAGCTACTGCACAACAAATATGCTGTTAGAGGAATAACAAAATCAGCGAAAAGAAGACAACGAATCAAGATCAAACATTAAGAGAGCATTTATTAGATGTATTACAAATTGTGTGGCAGATTGCGACGGGCAATCAGAGCAAATATCTTTGGTGCATGTAGAAAGATACTTGTTGTGAGATTGATTGCATGTAGCGGGAGCAAATTTAGCTTGTTCTCTTTGTTCTAAACCATTTGTGAGAATCTTTAGCAAATTGAGAAGTGCTAGAGCAGTCTGCATTCACACAACCGTAAGTAAAATAAAGGATTCCTGCTTCAAAAATCTTATTCAACGTTTTCGTAAACAGGGTGGTGAAAATATGCACCGATGACACTATAAATACGGAACTTGCATTCATTCGTGATGTTTTCTTACAAAATGGCTATTGTGGATAACGTTTTGCGAATTAATCGTCCGAGGGAAAAACTGTTAAGCGGAGAGCTTAAGCCAGTATAGGTTTCTCTCTCATTCAACTGGGATGCAATCACAGAATAGGTGAGCTGCAAACTAGGAAGTGCGTTGGAGAATACTTTTCACGTGGCAAAATTACGTTTCGTATTCACGTCCCGACCGACCTTGTGTTCGCAACTCAAAGACTTGATTCTTGCTTATGCAGTCTCATCTTGTGTGTATCAGTTTATGTGTTCCTGCGGAGCAACGTACATCGGCCGCACGCGCAGGCGCCCATCTACACGAGTTCGGAAACATCATCCGGCCTAGCTGAACACTGGTGAGATTAAAACTATTACAAATACCATGGTTTCATACCTCGTCCAGTCCGATCACACAGTGAGTGAGCCTGAAGCATTTCGGCCTCTCTACTGTGTTTGGGGTCGCAAACCAAAGCCGATTAAAAATCGTATCCTAGCCATCGCAGAGGCGGTCGGAATTCGTCTACATACTGCCCCTTGTGCGCCCAAAAACAGTTTGTGAAGTCACTCAACCTACCATGGCCCTTCACCTCCCATCCTCTTCCTCCCCCACCCCACCTCCTCCTCTCCCTCTCAATCTCACCCCCCCTCCCGAAATCACGCAATTAACACGAACCAAGCCTTAATTCCGATGGCAGGAGCAGTCACATCCGATTTTGTGAAACTGAGGCAGAAACAACAACAACAATCCTGATTTGAATAATTTTTATTTTGTTTCCTCTGTTATAGATAAAATTATGTTATATAAAATGTTGATGAGTCACCAAAAATAGGCTTATTCGCTAAACCGCGCTTTCCTTCAGTATGTATAAACCATATCTTATAGCTGAAAGACTTTTGAGCGCAAATCTTGTGAAATCGTCAATGAGCTGTATTATTGGAAATCTAGTCTGACCAAATATAGAAATTGGCTGATAACCACAAATTGTGGTTTCGCGAATTAGCTGCTGGCATTTGGGAGTGTAATATTGTCCTCTAAGGTCATGCAAAATATCTTAAGACAAAGAGGTGATAATGTTATTCTCAAAGTGACAAACATATGCGGCAAGATTTCCCTTGCAATAAGTCACGTATTCAACAATTGAACAAATAATAATTACCCAGACGAGTGTTTTATGCAAGCACCTGACTGTTTTGAACCAACTCGCACTTGTGTAGCGGTTCTAACCAATTATTGTAATGAGCAATATTTCTATCTGGTTATTGAGTTATTTATTTTAAAGTTTGCGCAGTATTAAAACAATTGTGTTACGGAGCTAACGTAGGATTCAGAACATTGTGTGAAAGCCCCATCTCAGTGGGATCAATAAGGCAAAGACAAATTCATCCTAGACCATACCCATTGGGGACACCGCGACTTTAAACAAAAGATCTGCCACACATGACGTAATACGTAAATATAATGTTTGAAGTAAGACAAATATCAACTATCCATTATGGGTTGCGGTTATCGGATTTGAAATTTACTAGTAGATGCAGAGATTTAAATCGACCTAAAGGAGTAAGGTAAAGCACTGTTCTGGGAACACAGTCCAGAGAGGATTAGAAATTGCAGCCAACAGGAAAAGACACAGAAAACGTGGCGCAGGGCAAAGCTCCGAACTCTATTTTTGATAGGACAGCGTGCCTGGACCAGGGAAAAACAATAATGTCAACTCTGACCGCGGTCACAGCAGATACAATTCGATTTTTCGTCCACACAAAAACAAACAGTGTCGTTAATCTGCGTTCTGACCTGACTTCGTGAAAATGTCAAATATCCCTAAACTGATTTGTGGAAGGCTTGAACTGCAATTCAAAGTGCTATTTCACTCTAAAATCACGAAACAATGTTTTTGAACGTTTTTCATACTCAAAGATGACAGAGTGTAATGCGGTTTCCAAACGGAAAGGCTTCCGAATCGATCGATTAACCAATGAAATTGAATGAGGGGGCCGGGGTTGCACTCGGCCCGGAAAAACGGGCACGTCGTTACATGACGCGTTTGACGAAATACATTCACTGGACCAATTTATCTTCTAACTTCCCATAGGGGCAGAAAATAAATGGTGAACATACATTGCATATTTTTTCTTTTATTGCTGAACTGGGGTTGTTTGAAATGCTGATCTGAGTTCAGAATTTCTGAAAACCCAGAAAATTACGTCAATGGAACTTGAATTGTAAGAGTGTTGCCTGCCTTTATCTTCGTGAACAGCTTTACCAATTGCAGATCTGTGCTTTAATAGAGATCTTTCTTCCTGGTACACAAATATGCCTATGTGTTTGTGTATATGATGTTGGTTGGACTACACGGAAAAGCATGACACAGGTATTGAACTGTCAGTTTGTCCATAATCTAGGCGCCCTCTTTGATTTTCGATCATTTGTGGCACTCATTTAATCATTACTACCACCAAGTTCACAACCAAATCGTATCTGTCAGTTTCCTATTGAACATGTCACAAACCAGTTAGATAAACGTTTGAAGCTCACTTGTTGTGTCTTTTCGGTTATATATCAACTCACTATATAATGAGACAGTTAACCCGAGAAATTTTCAGCCAAATCAATTTTAAATATAATAAAGATAATAAGTATTAACTAAAGTTTATTTACTCTGCACTATTATAAATTACATGCTATTTAGAATATTTATACGGACAACAATAAGCAACCTGATGAACAATGTCGCATTTTTCATACGGAAAGAGTTCCCATGTTGCCCTGTATCAAACGATTTATAATTCTGAAATGTGACTTCCGAACCAATACACACTTTATCATGAAACTCAAGGTCGCGCCAATCCAAATAGTGGAACAAGAAAATCATCATCCATCTTGTATAGCATAATGCAGTGAAGTGAATTCCAGTAATCGCTGCCAAGCTCATTATGCATACAAGGTTAGTGAGAATGTGCAAGAAGGATAGACATGGAGTATATTTTTAGGGACGGGAGAAGACAGTAAACCTCTATGGTCAACACACAAAGTACACAGTCCAAATGTGCCCACATACTATTTCAAGCATTCTGGTCTAATAAAAAGTGACAGCAAGATCGTCACTGCTTTCGGTTTGTTGCCATGACACAAAGTGCCTCCAAACCTCCAGTTACTGAGTGTTTTGGACCTCAGCCCGGTAGGCGAGAGACAAGTATTCAACCTAATCGACCTGTATATTTCTTAATGCCTCGTCTCTACGTCACGTCGATTGTCGAGCACTGCTAAACGACGGATTTCTACTACCCACAAATGAAAGCTCTTACAACCGTAAAGCAGAACTGAGCATACAGTGGTGCACCATACGGCACTTTTCAACCTCATTAAAACGTCACGTCACGACAAGTGTTTCAGTCTTTGCAAACGCCACTCATGTCTTGGGAATTCGCCCGGTTATCTTCTTTGATGCTACACCGTTGCTGGTCACGCAGCTACCCAAGTACGAGAAGCAGTCAATTTCAGCTATTTCTCGGCCATCTAGTTTCACAACAGGACCCGGCAACGTCCAGTCTTGCAGAATAACTTATCACTTTGAAGATGCAAAGCGCATGAGGAACGAGGCAGCAGAACTTACTAGTTTGTCAGGTACGCTCGGTGCATCCTCCATACATTAGAACAGACAAATGATGTCGTCAGCGCACTCTGATTTGTATAGCTTCTCTTTAGCTGCTCATTCAATACCAACAGTTTTGAGACCACTTAGTGCGTTCTGCAATATTTTATTCTATCGTGAAATTGAACGAGAATGGCGAAACAGGGCACCTTAACGAACACTGTTGATAGTTAAGAACGACCGAATCAGCTCACCGTAGACCCTTAGGCCACCAAAAGTATGCGAGTAGAGTGACCTCAGTGTGTCAACATATTTCTGCGTCATTCCCACTTCGCGGTTAACTGAGTCGAGGCTCCTTTTAGTTCAGGGACAACAACAACCGTCGGTCGACGGTGTGTATGGCGTATTTCGAGGACTTAGCGCAGCGGAAAGATTTGGTCAAAATAACCGCGACCTGGTCGAAATCCTGCTTGCTTTTGGCGGATGTTTGTCAGACGCCTAAGCATGACCAAGGCTATTGTTTTGGTGACGATTGGAATCAAACTTATTCCAGGATTGTTTGCGCAATTGTTACTAGATCCCATCTTAAAAGATGAACGACCAGTGATTCTCTCCATGACGATGGAATGCGCTCTTGGGATCAGCTGCCGCGCATTGAATAAGTAATGGAGTCTTCAAGGTCATCGCTTCCTTATCCTGAAAGGAGTGAGAGGTAGACTGCCAAGTGCTGCTAATTTTCGTTTCTTCAGGGCTTGGGTGCACGATCTTACATCTGCTTCAGTAGCAAGCTCACACGACACTGCGCACGAAGCCTCAACTGCAACAGACGAGATAATCTGGTTATTGCCTGGCCAGCTGAGCTGTTTGTTATAATAGTCCGTCCACCGGTCATGCAGTTGTTTCCTACTGCCAATAACTTATCCACCTTTGTCGCCAATTATTTCACTAACTAGGGTTTGTTAACTTCCTGTGTTGTGGAACAGTCTTTGACTATCTCCTAATAAAGCGGCTTCTTCCATTTTACTAGATATCTTTACCCAATAATTGCTGCGGTCTTTCTGAGGCTCTTTGGGAGCTGCTGATGCAGACATCATATAACCTTTCTTTGATATCTGGCAGTCGGGATTAACCGCTTTTTCACCATCAGTGCTACGGACTCATCAGATAACCAATGCCTGCTACTTCAGATCCACAAGCAACCCTTGCAGCGGAATGCATTACTCGTCTAATCTGATTTCGCTGTTTATCTACACCATCACGCTGGAATGCATAAAGCGATTTCCCTATTTCTGATGCAAAGCGGGCACGAACTGCTGGGTAAGATAGACGATGAGCTGCCGAACGAGTTTGCTAGTTTTTTTCTGCTGTCAATGAGTTGGAGAGTGAACTGCATCAAAGTTAATACGCCATCAAATTCAACGCATGTGGCTCAGTAGGACCTGTAATTTTGCCCCAAACCACGCTAACATTGGCTTACTGCTTTGTAGTCGATTCGAGTTAGCGTACAAAATGAACTGGAGCGCCACGTTGCCGTCTGTCGAGAGCTGTGTTGGAAGTTGGGAGTAGATAAGAATAGATTATGATCTGCTCAGACAGAAGAAAATGGTCGCCATTATATGTTCGTTGGCAGGGTAGAGCACAATGACCGTCTAGGTAAGCTTCCGATGAGCTCAGTTTTCCAACTTGCGCGTTAAGAAAACCAGCGAGCACAACTTTATCCGAGTTTCGGCTCAACCGAATGTGTTTGGTAAGTTTATCATATAACTCGTCTTTTTTTTTGCTTCAGTTAGTTAGTGTTGCTTCCCTTTCGGACGCTAATGAACCCTTGGTGCCGCATCGTAGATAAGCGACCGTTGAAGGGGATCCAATCGGTTTATGACGTTTCGGCTGTATTATTGAGTACAATGCCTACGCCACGCTGGCCTACTGAAAGGACATTGTCCTAACCTGACGTGCGGAGAAA
Source organism: Echinostoma caproni (assembly GCA_900618425.1). Taxonomy (NCBI): domain Eukaryota; kingdom Metazoa; phylum Platyhelminthes; class Trematoda; order Plagiorchiida; family Echinostomatidae; genus Echinostoma; species Echinostoma caproni. The sequence continues at coordinate 17,083 of UZAN01044691.1, read as the reverse complement.
GTTCCTCGAAGATAAATTCGACCCACTTAAGTGGCTCATAGTTCTAGGATCCTGGATTCGGCTCTCCGAAACACAACATACATCAGTCTTCAATATTTAATCGTAGGCTACANGCTACAGACATGTTGGTTGACGCATCTGCATCGCCAAGGTGAACGCAAACAAAGTCCAGCGATTTATGAGGCTATCGAATCCGCTGTGAAGTCAGTAGTAAACTACTTTCAGCTCCACCTGGAAATGATTTTCAGCCAGTGAAGAGCCATTTCTCTCAGGGAATATTATCGATTGGAAGAAGAGATAGGATTGGGTATGGAAGATGGAGCTGAACAAAAGTTGAGATGTCTGAGCAGTAGCCTGCTTATAACTACCGATCCCGCTCGATGCAATGAGCAGCGCGGTCCTTATTTTCCTGTGGGACGACCGATACAACATAGAATCATTTTTAGTTTGTATGTGCAGTTGAGTCTGATGGACAAGTACTGCCAAAGTGTCCAGTCCCTAAGCTGGCGAATGGTTAGTTTTCTCGTCCAAAGCCTTTAGTTCTAACAAGAACCCAAACGCCAGACGGCGGGTAACGTGAAGTAGAGGTCTGTTCACTTTGATCGATTACTCCTCTACTGACTTTCTGACTGAGACATTAACTCGAGTCGAACCCTCTAACAAGTAGCATCGAGAGACTGTGCTTTGTCCGCCCTCCACCCCTCGACCTTCCAGGCATGAAAAGCTCTCCTGGCATGATAAAAGCGATCCGCATTGCTCTTTTGATCACGGAGGTTCACAATATGCAAACGCATTGTGATGAAAACCAGAGAATTGAAAACGTTACTGTAGTAGGCAAAGTTCGGAACAAATTCTCTTTTATAAGTTTTGAAATGCAAAAGAGATAATGAAAACTGAAATATACTTGTGAACAGAAGGTAATGTTGCACGAGTTCGATCATTATCTGTAACTTGTGTGGCAGTTCAAGTAAATTTTCTAACCAAGCGATCTATCTCTGATCCATAAAAACTTTGTTACATGAGTTTTCATGAACTTCAACAGCTCGTAGGGTGCTTTTATCAGAAATGGCAACATAATCTTGGTTACCAGGATACAACGAAATTTATTTCAAACAATGGATCTCGTCGCTGGCGGAGTAAATAAAGCGGTAAGCGAAGCGCTGTACAGATGTTTTACTTTTATTGGATATGAACTCATTCACACAAATACTGATTCAGACCCGAAACCTCACAGATTGAAAGCAAGCATACTACTTTTTATATAAGTTGTAATTTTGAAACACACAGCGATGTCGGTACAGGTGAAAATAAGCCGACGTTTCGGTTATCGTGGATGACGATTTTATAATCGGTTTTACAATTCCATTATAAAATCTTGATAAAGGTTACCCACGGTAACCGAAACGTCAGCTTATTTTCACCTGTACCGACATCGCTGTTTTCAAAATTACAACTTATATAAAACGTATCATATGGCGCATCGATTTTTCGATACACTCCGAACGTCGTTCGGATCTAACACTCTCAAGCATACTGCCCTCTCGATCACCGGAAAGCTGACCAAACCATTTGTCCATGCGCAATAATCCATAGTGCCCAGAATCCTTCTTGCGTTTGAACCCCAGGTGATCGATCAGACAACACTGTTGACGAACCTCGCTAAAGCTTCACGAGCTTCAGGATTCAACTTCAGATTTCATTTTTACGGTATATGAAAACATTTAGCACGCTCTCGAATCAGCCAGTGCAGTAATCACCTTTAACAATCGTTTTGTTCCGTTTATTGTTCCGATGAAAATGGGATGAAAATGTAAATTTGCAATGCAAAAAGGTTCCATTTTTCAAATAGAGGTCTTTGAAGCATATGACAACGGTTTTATAAAGTTTCTTTGGAATAATATGCACTGGGAATTCATGTGGTAAGCTGCAAATCGGGAGTCGACCCCAGTGGTTTTTTGGCCCAAGTTTTAATAAATTTAGCTTACCGGATTGGATCTGCTTTAGTAGCTGATGACTCATATAAATAGATTTAGACCAGTTATATCAGTGCAATTGAAAGCATCGGATATCACCAAATAGGAATCACCTATCGGGTGTTACTGTTCTCAACTGACAAAACAGAACTTATGCAAAAACGAGCATGAAATTATATGAGTAAAACACCTCTGGAAATTATGTTATCCCACAAAGATTTGCTCATTTAACATCGGTAGTGTGTTACTTGACAGAAACTGAACAAAGACTGCCGAGAGAGTATTCTACTGTCCTACTGGAAAAAGGATTTCATGTGGAACAAGAGTGTATTTTGTATGGTTTGCAATTTCCAACATACTACCGTTGAGTAACGTACCCAAGTGAAACTGAAAACGTTCAGTCCGGGGAGTGTTCAAAATAAGAGTCTGAATGGAATGTTCTCAATCTTGTATTTTGTTATATTTCACACTTATCTAATTATAAACTGTAGCAAACAAACACGGTACAATAATATTTGTAACCAAGACATGGGTTCATTTGTTGCTAGTGGAATGTTCAGATAAAAGCAAATGAATTTCATTGGGAATACGTAACCTTAGTCTTCGGCTAGTCACAGCCTGACCCGTAGTGCAACTACAAGTTTATGAAAGCCACAATCCAATAATGATCCCTGTCCAGTTCATTGGATCATGTGCCATTTTGAAAGAGGTCAGACATTCAGGGTGTTCAATACATATCGATACCCACCCAACGATATCAGTAAGCTCTGTCAAAACCAGGAGGGTGTAGGCGTTTGTCGTTGGCACGCCTCTACCTGGTTGGTTTTGAATCAAGGTTTCTGGTCAGCTTCCCTTGAATGAAACACCAATGGCTCATCAGCCCGGTTATAGCCCCGGATGTTAGATTTTCGTCTTGCAGTCGCCCCCAAAAGGAAATGNCAGAGACTATACAAGAAGCTTGACCGTATGAAATTATCCTTTGCGTGGTGGAAGGAGAGGTTTACCAGTAACAATGGAAGACACCCATCCCTGATTAAAAGGAGGTGAATTGTCCCCAATAACGATGGAAGGTAATCCGGCTACATTTGACTAAGTCGGCACAGCATTTGGTACAGTAATGCAACATCGATGAAAGCACCAGACGCAAAATGATCGATCCCACTTGGACAACCTTCAGTGTTGGGCCAAAATGCAAACAGGATTAAAGGTCATAACACTGGCTGAAAAAGCATGTGGCATACATTTGAATGTTGTCTCTGTCTGTCACAGACGATCTGTGAACTCAGAATCAATAT
>UZAN01044690.1:10980-35225 GCA_900618425.1 Echinostoma caproni | reverse complement strand
GGTTTTATAATTGTTCTGTTCACAATCGATTGGATGTGGTAGTGTGGAAAATAAGGCATGGAGTTGTATAAGGGCAATGATGAATATTTTCATTCTGGTCTAGGGCCTAACATAGGGAAACAAGTACATTCTATAATTTCGTGGTCGGAAAGTGGACCGGTAGCAAATGTTTACAAATACTTTCTAAATCCCTCATTTGTGGTGATCCCAGTTTACGAGATGGCGCAAACCATGGGGTGACAGGTTTCAGTTTCCGGACAATTGTAATGTGTCAACCTTCCCAGGTGACCGCAGCAAAGTACCTACGCGTTACAGCTTCTATACTACGAAACATAGACCGATTGTGCCGACCAATCAGAAGCCGTGCGGCCCAGACAAAAGCTATGCAACGCCAAGAATAGGAGTATGCGATTGGTGGATACTGGTATAACTAATAAACTACTTATGTACATGTTATTTAATCCCATTGATTTCTCCCATTGAATGAACTACTACTCGTGTAACCTTTCCCTTGCGTCTCGGTTACGTGGGATACCGTCGTGTGAGCGCCGAGGTGATTCAGTGCTTCCGTGATATCCGTGATTTCTGATACGTGAGTAACGCGATCAGTGCATAATTCGACTACTCTATCAGTGTCCAGCAATAATCAAATGAGTTTAAAAAACATTTTATATTGATGTGAATGTTTTGGAGACCACCTCGTTATGTGGACATCTGGATGCTGTTCCATTGGGTTTTATAAATTAGTGCCCCCCCCCCCGTAGACATGATCACAGCTCTCCCAAAGACACCTGATTTGTCTAGTTATCATTTTTCTTGACGTTAGCAAGCAAGATGATCAACATGTGTGTGGTGCATGATAAACTGCAGTGGATGCTCGCGCGCCCTTCCATTGGCTGCGTTACGTTTGTGTTCACTGTTGCATTGGAATTTATTAGTTGGTTTATGCCATGTTCCCTCGATACTCGTATCTCAGGGAATTATTATTAATTCTAAAGGATATTTATTATTCTTATGTGTTATCCAACTCACATGGTTCTGCCCCAACTGGATTTTCTATTTGGAGCAAGAAAAAAAGCGTGCCGGGTGGCAGACTACTCTTGCAAACATTCCTCCCCTGAAGATGACGGTTCCGTCAATAACCAGTTGCAACATTCGCTCACCGTTTAGCAAACTGGCTGAACTCACGGATCTACTTAATTATCGCGTACATACAAACACATGTGTGATATGCATACAGGAATCGTGGCTCAACGAAAACATAGACGGATCGCTGGTCAACATACCTGGTTTTACAAGTTTTCGACAAGACAAAAAAAGAAGTAAAAAAGTCCGGAGGCGGTGTAATAACCTAAATTAACTCCAACTGGTGCAGCAAGTCCGTAACGTTGTTTGTTTTCTCCTCTTACGGTATTGACTACCTTACTGTTTCATTTCAACCTAGGTTGTACACATATCGGAGTGCAATTATTACAAATCTATACATTGCCCCTTCTAGCTCATAAACTGAAATTAGTTCTTTCTACGAGGCTTTTATTTCTTTCATTGTTCCCTTAATGGACGATAATTTAATTTTAATTGTCAGTGATTTTAATCATCGATCAACCGAACCTTTATTTTCTTTCGGATCTCTCTTTAACGCCCACTGGAACAAATGCTATTTTGGACAAACTTATTACTACTCACCCTAATATCTTCTCTCTCTCTCAAACTGAAGGCGCCAATTCCATCTAGTGACCACTGTCTCCAATTTCTCAGACCAAAAGTTTACGCTCACTTAGCGTACCCCGCTTTTATTCAAAAAACAAAAACAAACAAACATAAATATTCGGAACCTTTCAACCGACAGACTCCTCCTAAAGAAATCTCTTGTTATTATCTCTTCATTATTTTCCGTTCAACTGTCTCCTTGTTCTATTGAACATTTTACATAAATAGCTAACGTGATTTTCAATCTATGCTGTCCTATGGAGACAATTTTTGTTCACACTGGTAGAATATACTCTCGGCGGCTAAAAGCTCTTAGAAGACAAAAAGAAGTAGTATTCAAGATACATCACGCAGCCGCTGTCAAACAACTTACACTGCAACTCAGGGCAGACATCAAAAGACTGAATGCTTCATTTGTAAAGCAAGTTCTGGGAGATGGAGATGGAAGACGGCTATGGCAAGGGATCAGATTGCTTTGCGGACAGAAGAAACAGACAACGGGCAAAATTATTGACGTGGACAGCCTCAATGGTGCATTCATTTATCCTTCGAATCTCCAGCCTCTGTACCCCACAGGTCACCTCTCTACCATAGACCCGGTCACCATGAGGAAGTCTATCATCTTCTTAAAACTACGAAAACCACGAAGGCAGTTGGCCCCGATGGTTGATTTTCGTCATTGCTCAAATACAGCAATGGCTCAGCCACAGAGGTGGTTGTATCCCTTATTAATCAATTCATTTACACATGCTTAATTCCGGATTCCTGGAGACCGTTCACCATTGTTCCTATTCCTAAACCCTCTTCAACTAGCATTTTCTCTAAACGCTTTCGTCTTATCGCCATCACCTTCTCTGGACTTAAACTTGCATAGCGCGCTATTCTCACCCGCTTGCAATCTGGTATTATTGTACCCAACGACCACCTCCAGTTTGCGTACAAGCCGAATGGATGCACTTTGGATACCATCTCTTCAATGATGCACATTATTAGCAATTCTTTAGATAGTTCTAAAATATTCCCACTGACGCATAAGAACAAAGTCGGAACACGAAGAAATTTCTTTTCGATATCTCGCTTCATGCAAGGAATGAGAAATCCTGGAATATCGGTTATCCAACGCCATTTCCGACTGTTTTCCCGCAGCGTATTTGACTCTCATCCAGGAATAAGCCATTCATTATTCAACAACTTGAAGAGAAATCGCCTCCTCGGCCCCAATCGTTTGTTCTGTATCAGTTCAAGTGCACTTGTAGTTCTCGTTATATCGGACACACAACAAGGCGTTTGTCCAAGAGACTATATGAACACTGTCCGGCCGCCCTTTCGAAAAGGAACAGTAAGAAGCCTGAACAGCTCAATCCTGCAACATTTGGTCAACAGTGGACACAGGATTAATCCAGAAACATCATTTGCGAGTTTCTTCACTGCACCTAAGAACCACACCAATAGATTACGTAGAAAGATCCTGACAACTGCGAAAGTCATATCAATAAGGATCATTAAGCCAGAGTTGTGCAAGCAGCGTAATCTGGTTCAGGCCCTGATGTTACCATGGCCATAAGAACAGTTACCCATTTCCTATGTGACACCTATTCTCTCCCTCCCGTTTCCCCCACTCTTCATTGACTGTCATTTTCGCAAACCTTCACACCTGTTTTTATTCACTCAGGCCTAACACATTTCATATTATCTCCAGTTCACACTTTTTTCATTCCACTTTTCCTTATCCAATTGTCTTAACCCAACAGCTCGTTGCCAACAGAAAACTTTGCACACAGACATCCATTCAACATCAGCCTAGGACTTGCATTATTCTACTGACTAATCGAACTATATACGTAAATGTCTCAAGCGATATATCGAAAAGAAATTTATTCGCGTTTTGACTTTGTTCTTTAGATAGTTCTCAAAAGTCGGTTCGTTGTGTTTTTGTGGTAATCAGAATAGTACTGAATATAGGAATACGAGAACCCGTTTTGTACTGCTCATAATTGAATTGGCTCCAACCCGAACTGCAGACACCAATGACATACACGAGGGATTGATAGCAGTAAAGGTCTATCTTTACTGATGAAATTATATCATGTTTTATAGAATGTAATAGTCCATATCATTGGTTGAACGAGCGTCCTCCAATCACGTAACCGATTGCACCGACGCCTCATATGTACTAACTGGGATGTCATGTTCGTCCAGTGTACCATTGGTCGATCTTCCTGAAAGGTGATTGGATGACATAAAACTGTACCTGATCTTGCATGGATTACGGTCACGGCAGTCCGGATCATCACCGTTTTGCTCGACTATTCTTCGGCTTTCGATTCTGTTCCACGATCTCTTCTTCCGCAAATGTTAGAGTCATTCGGTTGCCCCATCAACTTGTTGTATGGTCGAAAGATTATTTCAAAGGAAGGATTCAAGGGATGAAAGCAAACGGCACTACTTCAAACCGTCAGTGAATAATTCTGAAGTCCTTCAGGGTGTTGTGCTCTCCCCCCCCCCCAACTTTTTTTCTACTTTCATCAGTGACTTACCCTCAAGCTCACCAGTCAAGACTTTCAAGTAGTCTGATTATGTGGTCGTATACCAAGCCATCTCAAACCGAACTGGCGAACAATCATTTTGCGACAATCTATCGCAAGTGCAAACATTTTCGAACCAATCCGGTCTCCGGTTGAATACTTCCAAATGCTTTGAATGCTTTTCTAGTCTTCTCAATCCAACTATCCCCTGGAACCCTCAGTCATGAATTCCTTACTCATCACCAGAACACAAACCACCAAATACCTAGGACTTACCATTAAAAGCAATCTACGGTGGTCCTTTCATGTGCTATCCTGTGTTGGTAGACTGTATCGCTCATCCCCTCAGTTACGACTATTTCGAGTGAGGTATGAACTGTGTTCCCTTGTTTATCAATGCATTTTTCCTGTCATACTTTATTGTTCACCCGTTATTTTCCCTGGTCTACTTAGAAAGTACTTCATTACGCTACGTCGCTGTTCAGTAATTATCAGCCGTGTTTTTCTTATTCCTTTAAACACTCTGATCACAAAATTGTGTCATTTGCATATAACTTCATGTGAGAATTTCGCTCGTAAGATAATCAATGACCCCAGTCATCCACTCAATCCTGATTTATCTGCTTGCCGTTCCCACGCCTCAACCCGATCCAATTTTCGCTGCTCGCCCTCCCGCATAAATTTTATCGAAATTCACCGGTTCCCTATCTGGCTCGTATTCTCACTGACACGGTAAGGACCCGTAACGAAATGATTTTAAAATTAAAAAAATGAACACTTTTTGGAGATTCATGATTGTTGTATATTATTTTCATTTCATTTTTCATCCCACTGGAACGGTGAACTCATTTTTGACTGAAATGTAGGCACAGTCGCCTTCATAAGTCATCTATAATACAATGAAAGTTCACCAGTGATGGACGGTGTTAAAAGAAAGTACAGGAACGTCAGATGATACTGATTGAAGACGGCGTTATAAGAATCCACATCGCGAATATTAAGTTGTCGAGTGGGACCTGGAATGAATGAATGTAAAAAATATTTGAGTGAGTTAGCGGGGAGCTCGCAAAATGCAAACCCGCGGTTGACTAGTAATCATTGTTTTTCAGCTTCCCGAGAAAGTATAATTATACCGAATGCAGTCAAGCGGATATATTGCGAATATAAAAACGAAATCTACAAAATGAGGTGGTTTGCAAGTAGTAAACTTCAAATTACTTTGAACACGTGCGGAACGCGAATTGACTGGGTTCGTGTACTATGTAAAATACTAGCAAGTCAGTCGTCGTAATCTCCACTGCACTGGCTATCAGGTACCGAGATTTTCGACATCGTGACGTGGGAAGATGATCACCAAAGTAGCGGTCGGTTTACCGAACAAAATAAAACGGATTGAATTGTATGAACAAGTAAGTTACTCGTGAAACTGTTACACGTGGCCCTTCTGATTCAGGAATGTAATAGGATTCATCGAGAGGGAGAGAATTCATGTAGCCGCCTTTGGATCTCGGCTGGATGGATTAAAGCGAGAATGCATTCAAAACGATTTCTCGCAATTCGGGCGACATACGGAACATGGGAGATAGTCTGGATGTAATATTTTATCATCCACGCACCCGAAGAAAGCTGAGCATATGATGCAAGGAGGCATAACCCTGTACTTAAAATTGCCTTTATCCCACTCGCGGTAGAGGTGAGTAGAATCAAACGAAGTGCCAATCTTCCCCTTCTATAGATTTATACTTTTTCAGCAAATATCGTGAAAGAACATGCCTTTTCGAATCTGTCGCTGTTTGTTATTGTTTTTCATTAGTCTAGCTGTTAGATTCTGTGTCTGAAAGACACAATGACAAAACGGTTTCCAATTCGCCAGTACACAGAGGCCCACAAACAGCCATGACTGCATAATATGTGTGTTTTGCTCGATATGCATGAGGAATGGTGAGTGCTCTGCAGGTGTTAGTGTCATGGTGTTGTTGTTGGTCTGTGCGCTCGAAAATCTGTTACACGTACTCGCGTTCCACTATCAATCGCGTATGGAATGGAGCAATCTAACCAATAGAAAATAGCACGTGATCATGGCACAGCATTCGATTTGCCAGACTGGTTTAAACGAAATACTCAAACAAAGGCTCAACACCAACATCAAAAACAACAACAACAACAAAATCCAGGGTTATTTGTCCCAAGTGTGTCGTGCATTGGTGATGACTGAATGTTGCTGCAACTCGACGTGTCCTGAGATTTGGGTACTATTAATAACAATAATAATAATAATCAATGGTAGCGTAGGCATGGATATTCCTAATACACTTCAATCTGTCGGACATTTCATGCCTAAAACAGAGCAGTTTTTAAAAGGTTCCCAAAGTCCCTCATTTCAAAACCGGCTGTATTCGGTTCTAAACGTACGGTACCTTAAGGTTTAGCTCCTTTGCAACAGCTGTCAATATTCTTTCATCAAACAAGGTCCGCAAAAGTCAGCGTTGGGTGATTCCTGTGTTAGAAAATATGCGCTGATTAGCAGCTGCGTTACCACTTAAAAACGTCAGAACAAAATATTTGGGATTTCATAGAAAGTGATTAGTAATTACTACTCCAAAACAGTTTACTTAAATTTGTTGTTAAATAGTACAGGTATGTGCTTTGCACATCCCGTTGATAGGTTTATACTTCTGGCATTGCCCGTTCCAAGAGATCGGTTATATATGTTATAAATCATCCAAAGTGTGCCTGCTTATTTTGTATATAAACGGATCACTGAACGAAGAAATTAGACATTTGAGAAAGGTACATTTTGCCAATTCAACAACTATTCGGTACTGGAGCAACTGAATGAAAGGATCAGGCTTAAGTGATGTATTTTCAAGGTATAGGAATGGAAATAATTGTGCAAGATCTCCAGAAATCAGAGGTGAAGTACATGCACAAGGATGAATTAGGCAGAAAAGGTGGGAGATCCCTCAGAACAGGAATGACGATGGTAGATCGTGAGAATTTACACCTGTGGTTATTTTTCTTGTACAAAAATGCTTGAACAATTCCTTTAAAAGTGGGAATATGTGATCAGCATTGTGCAGGACTCGAGAAACCGGAGAAAAGTTGTTTAATTGAATAAACGCACGATTTAGGCTTCCAACTTTTACAGCAACGCTCGTTGGTCTTGTTTTATTCCCATATATAATCTGAATACGCTTTCTCAAATGTCCGCTATTGTGGATCCTGGGGAACTGACAGGTACAGGTCGAATAATTTCTTTCAATTTCCTGTTTGAAAAGCTGTGAATTTGTCTAACGGCCAACGAATTCCGGTGTTCGTCGAAATCCTCCTTGAGTCCCTGCTGTCCTTTCATTGTGACAGGGGCAATGTAATGCGAACGTACTCCGGAACTTTCGCAGCGCAACGGAGTGAACAGAGGTTCGCGACGGGATGTCCCACGGCTCGTATTCTCTTAACTCGAGACGATGCGAAGATGCGCGGATGACGAACGACTGCGGGGAACGATGGTAAGAAGCAAAGTGATCGGGACACAGGGTGGCGAAGATAAACTGGCACAAAGGTATTCCGTAGTCGGGGCTAAACTTGCAAGGAAAAGCAAATAGAATGCCTGGAACCCAAAAGGTCCAGTGAGATACAACGCATCACGATAAAATATTACTGGCGCGGTTGCCAAGCGTCGCACCAATATGATCCCTGGAGAGAATGAGGGTGTTCAAATGGCAGCATTGTCAAGAATTTAATTGATTGTACTAATAGCAAACTTAATTTTGTTGTTTATTGAAGATTCAAATGGCAACCATGAGAGATCTTTGGGGAAAAAGAAAGGTGCATTCACAGGGACGGTTTTTAACTTGGCAAGTTTTCCTGATAGAGTGAAATAAAAAACAGAAACATTTTGTAAGCATTACGAAGAGCAGACAGTCATCATTGCATTAGACAAGTGACCGTAGTTAGAGGCAAAAGTAGTATGGGTGATTGATGCTAATTCTGAAGAGTTACCTCTGGTTCAAGAACCATAAAGAGATCGATTGGATCGAAGTAATTGGGAGGTCAGGTTGATGCATGATCCAATTCACCTACGACAGTGGGTAAATTGTCCCCTAGCAGTAGGACAGAAGAGGCTTGTAATGGTTGAAGTATACACAGATCACGGATCACGAATCACGTACTAGGGATCATGGACACCACGGAAATACTGAATCACACTAACACTTGCACAACGGCATCCCACGTAACCGAGACGCGAGGAAAAGACCGCAGAGGTAGCAAATCGCTTATTGGAAGAAATCAAAGAGGTCAAATAACATGTATAAAAGGAGCTCACTGGTTATTTAGGCATCTACCAATCACGTGCTCGTATTCCTGGCGTCGTACAGCTTCTGTCTGGGCCATACGACTTCTGATCGGTCTGCACAATCGGTCTATGGTTCGTGGTACAGAAACGGTAGCGGGTAGGCCCTTTACTGGCGTCATCTGTAAAGCTTGACTCATCACAGTTGTCCATAAATTTTAATCTGTTTCCTCGAGGTTTACGTCATCGTAGGCGTTCTCGTCATCGTCTCAGTGATGCAAGTAGGTCAGGAAAAGGTAAAATAGTGATTTTTGTCCAAAAGGGGAGCCATACTAAAACTTATGATAAAGTTACTCATATGTTGTATTTTTGGCTAATTTAGGGAGACACTGACTAAATAAATCATAAATACCGTTCCAAAAGCATGGGTAAACTATTTCTAACTTGCTTGTCTAGACATGTAGTGGTGCGACAGGTAACCACACGACCCTCACGTTTCCTATTGTTGAAAACTCTGTCCGGTCAGTACAAACTGGGGTCCTCGATCGACACCAAGCGTGTCTGCAACATACGGGCTCATCTAGGATTCTTGTGTGCAAATCGTACAAGTATAAACATGTATTAGGAGGGATAAATTCGAGATTTCATGAATGGAGACCGTATGTTCAGAGACAGTTTTGATGAGAGTGATATTTTGGACGGTCGTGTTGCAGTTAACAGCAATTTGGCATTGAGCCTGAGTATGTTTTCTGTATAAGTTGTGAAATCCGTGATAAATGCGGATACTCAAATCCAATCGAAGAGAAAAATTATCACAGGGCTTCGGTAGAACTAAGTCCATTTGCGTATAACGAAGACAGACGGTAGTAGTAAAAACCTTCCATTCGGTAAGTTTTATAATACGCTTGATCTAGAGTGTAGGATGACTTTTTGAATAGGTGAGCTAGACGACCAAAAGTGTGCCGGTTTAATGGTTAGGGCACACACAAGTCACGGATAACGAATCACGTATCAGAAATTACGGATGTTGCGTAAGCACTGAATCACACTGGCACTCGCACGACGGTATCCTACGTAACCGAGACGCAAGGAAAAGGCTACACGAGTAGTAGTTCATTTATTGAAAGAAATCAAGGGGATTAAATAACATGTACGAAATAAGTTTATTGGTTATCCAAGCATCTACCAGTCGCGTGCTTGTATATCTGGCGTTGTAAAGCTTCCGTCTGGCGCGCACGGCTTCTGACTGGTCGGCACAACCTGTCTATAGTTCGTTGTCCAGAAGCCGTTACGCGTAGGTACTTTGCTGGCGTCATCTGGGAAACTTGACTCATTACATTTGTCTGGAAACTGCTTTATATCGTCCCGTGGTTTACGTCATCCCGTAAGCTAGTATAACCTCAGTTAAGTCCCCGCCGGGGCTGATATAGTTGATCGACAATAGGTTCACCACGGAGAGGTTTATCTGATTATCTACAGGAGAGTAAAAATAGACGCTATGATCTCAAAGGGTCAGGGATATGTGAACACGACTCGCAATTAAACTGACTGGCAATTAAGCAAGTGAGTTACAACATTGTATCGCAGTCAGTCAGCCGAAGAGCCCACATATGATCTGTTGAGATGCGCTTAAAACTTATTAGCTTCAATCAATAATGCAATTAATTCATTGTACGATGTCAAAAGGGTACTTCATTTCCAATTCTCAATTTTGTTTATGTCATGCTACCGAGCTTCGGCGAGGAGACTCATACGGGACTATGTCCACTGCCCCTAAAAAAAGAGTAAGAAGAAATGCGCTATCGCTTGACTCAGTGCTACTACCATTCGAGCAGGGTATTTTTTGATTAGGGCGGCGGTACCCTACAGTTTAGCGGGAGACTTTTGAAATAGCTGTGTTCTTCCTTCGGTAGACAGATAAATGTCACGTCAAATCTCAAACAGTGCGGATACCGCAGCTGAACGGGGTTACTGAAGAAATGAAAACCTTGATCATTGGCAATGAAATTCGAACACATGGTCGGTGGGAGGGGGGGGGTGACACATTCTGTTGGACCAACGTTAGAAGATTCAGAAAAACATCCGAGCTCATGCTTTTCAAACCACTGGTAGGGGACTAAAAATCCGAAAGTAGCATGTCTGTTATTGATTACGATTTCCAGCATTACAAGAGCCTCTCTTGAGATGTATTTGTAATGACCGAAACAGGTACGGATCACGAATCACGACCGTAACTGTAGCACAGAATCGTAATAGCAATCGCACGCCGAGACGCGGGACAAAAGACATAGAAGTAGCTGTTAGCTCACTGAGGATAATCAATAGGATTAAATAATTTGCACAAAGAGACGTCACTATAGTTATTCAGGTCTTCGCCAATAGCCTGCTTGCATTCTTGACGTCATACAGCTTCCGTTTTAACCGCACGGCTTCTGATTGCTTAGCACTCTTGGCCTGTGGTTCGTTGTCTAGTAACTAGTAACGCGTCGCACTGCGGTTGATTTTATCTCGTAGGCTAGGATCAACTCAGTGTTCCACTTCAAGTGTTATCCGATACACCTGTCAAACGAATACAAATACAACGTGTACTTTAGAAGTGCATTTGAGGAACAGATGTGCGCACTGTGTGTTGTGTTCGGGTTGATTTGGTTCTTTCACATCCGGGACGATCGATGGAGTAGTGTGTTTGTCAGGCACGATAACCTCACTGTACAACACATCCGATTTATGTGAAGCATTTCGGATCTGCCACATACAAACCTATGAGACTTCCACCACCCCAGTGCATCTGAGTACTTCCGCTTCTGTTTTCTCCAAGGAAAACACATCATCTATAGTCGGAACGATCAAATGAATGCTAAAACACTGCATACCAAATTTGAGAAAGAAACTATGCATGTGCTGTGTGCTAATTAGAGCAAAAACGTGGTGCATAGCGAAAGTTCAGGATCTACATCACACACAGACACACATACACGTCAACTCGGATTCCCTAGGCGCGATTTGCAATCGTGTGCAACTGTCATCCTGTTGGAGGACCTTTGTTCATCGTTTGAGTATACTCATTGCAACACGTGTGACTACCCCGTTGGCCATTATTCACCCAATTCTCAATTGGTAAGCCGACCGTTCACCCCAAAGTTACTCAATCTCGCTGGAATGACGGTGTTATCTGGTTGCTCTCACGCTGTGTATCTTTTGTATTTCTGTACAATCTCACGTCGTATTTACACCGAAAACTGATGCTTTCAAGCCGAAATATTATAAAAACACTGTCATCAAATTGCATCAAGTGATATTCATTTTTCCAGTACTATTGTGTATCGATGTTTACTTTTTCACCGATCACCTGATTCATCTATGCTAATACCCTCCGGGATACGAAAAGCATCAACTAGCGTAGGTTTTTTCCATGCGAAACTTCGGAGTTTGGGAATTGATCATACAGAGGTTCTGTACAAGGTTTCCTACATCTCCATAGTAAACATCAGAGTCCTGGCCCAGTGAAATGCTGCTGGCTTCAATCAACATTACAGCCACTATTGGATTGAACTTATTCGGACTGGACGGTTTTATCGACAGCCAGTGATACCTTTCGCACAGACTATTGGATTTGATTCCTCTCGAAACAAGTTTACCATGATTGTAACCAATTTAGCGATCTGGCAGCAGCAGTAGCAGCAGCAGCTCATATTCAGTTATCATATCCAGATGACAAAATCACATAAGGACGCAAAGATTAACATGCCAACCTGCGATCGGATCGGGCCATAATACCGAATGGTGCTGTATGCCTCGTCTTATGATGCCCAGTTCGATGCATGTGTGTTGGAACGCTCTAAATAGCACGAAACACCGATTTTTGTTGACATGGTGAGCTCACAGTGATTTTGTGCCCTTACCACCCACCCACCCATATGCCGCATCCCCAAACAAGATAAATAGCATACTTTTTCGCACAACTTCGTCTCAAACGGATCATGACCCACAATCCAGGAATGTGTGAGACTAGGTTGCCTTAGCATTTAAAAAATCTTTATGTGTTGCTGGAAGGTAAGAAAATATCGGAAGGTCTCAATGTGACTGACTGACTGATCATCCGATCTTGTTTTTCTATGTTTGCACATGTGACATGTAAGTGCAGAAGCCACAGCGTCGTTGTTTCCTGTGTGTGTGTATGTGTACTCTTCAGTCAATTCTGAAGTTAGGCCTGCCATGGTCGGAGGAATAATGGGATTTTAGGATCCATTGTATCCGATATGTGCCCGTCAAAGAAGAGTTGCTAGCCCGTATACATTCTGGAGAAAAATCATGCTTTCATAATCCGTTGCGTACTGTATCACTGCGTCGAAGTATGTGAGGTGTGAGTGCGTGCGTGCGTGCGTGATTGAGTGGTTGAGATGTTATGCATCGGTGATTACTACAGAGTCCAAGTAGCGGTAGCGGGTGAGAAACAGCATAGAAGGACAGACACATGAAACCAGACCATTCCTGAAATGCGAATGGGCTTTGCAACAACTTTGAAAAGAACAAAACAAAGTAGTCGTACAACGCAACATGTGCCGGCGCAGTACGTAGCTAACAACGAGAGACTCGGGCAAGATTTCTCGTTATTTCACGCGAATGATGCGAAAGAATTCGCAAAGTAGACTCAAGCAATCATTGTTTCATTGCCTGTAAATGCATTTTCATTGGATTTAAAACAGGAAAAGAAAAGTTGTATGCTTTAATCATACCTTAATGCTCAGAACTGGATTGGTTCCAACCCGAATTGCAAACACCCGTGAAATACACGAGGAATTGATAGCAGCAAATGCTTATCTTTATGGATGGAATTAGATCATGTTTTATAGAAGGTAATGGGCTATATGAATGGTTGAAGGACCGTCGTCCAATCACGTAACCGTTAGCACCGACGCATCATATGTACTAACTCGGATGTCATGTTCGCCCGGTGTACCATTGGTCGAGCTTCCTGAACGGTGATTGGATAACATGAAGCTGTACCTGGTCGTACCTGGATTGCGGTAACGTATGTGCATTGCTTTGAACTTGTTTTTCCGACTACAGACACTGTCTTTTACAATGATTGTGTTAAATGCTTATTCAGTGAAAATTCCGAATGTTAGCTGTTCCCGTGACTGGTCACTCAAGACAAGTTCTGCCTTACGAAGCGTCCTATCCACTCCAGTCATCGATCATTCTGACTAGGTAGGCAATAAAGTGATCACTTGACCTCGATCAAAGAATTGACTGAGGCTTTTATACTCAACCGTAGGAGGATGAACAGATTGAATTCTATGCACTCACAATCGAATAGAAGCTTCTATCAGTGAAAGAGTAACAAACTAGTGTGCCCGCCAAAAGCGAATGAGTTGACATGTTTATTGTGAAGGAACAATACGGAATTTAACCAAAAGGGTGGTCAGAAAGATTTCGAAAAATCCGAGGAAGCATCGTACCAGTAGAAGAGTTGATCTTCGAAAGCAAACCAGGGCCCGTTGGTGTGTCTCCATCCTTCTCATTTGTAAGGTTCGATCTCTTGTTGAAAATATGGCCCATCTCACTAACTTAATCAAACTTAACTTAATCACAGCTTCATGTGATCATACTTCAAGAAAGCTCTCTTCACAATGAAATAAATGACGAACAAGCACACCTGTATGGTTTTGCTAGGTATCTTGTCAATCGTCCTGTTCCTTTTTCCACAAGGGGTGGTGGTATCATTACATTTTAAAAACATCAATGGTGACACCTGACCAAAAATATGTTCCCTCATTCTCTTCTCTATAAAAATGCATCTGTACACTATGTGTGCTCAGAAATTTAGGCATTTCCTGGTCACTTATTCTCGTGAATGTATACATTATTCCCTCTTGTTCATTCAATGTTCCAAATGATTTTTTTAACACTATTGAAACCATATTGATTTAATAGATAGATACCTTAGCTTGTATCATTTGTGGTGACTAATAATTCTGATACCCATTTTCTTGCCATTTTCGTTTTTCGAAACTTTAACACCTTTCACAAAATGTTTGAGGTACATCTGGATTTGAGTCTGGTCAACCTTCCTAATTTGTTTGTGTAGAACACCGCTCCCGTTAGAGGTTTCTGTCTTTATGTGTTAAACTATTCTTTATTGGAAATCATGATCAAAATCTTCAAGTCAGACAACTTTATCCAGGAAACATCAAGATGCTAGAGGAAATAATTAGTCACTCCAACCTTACTTTGTTTTTCAATTCGAACACTTTCATTTTCTGTGATCACCTGAGAAGTTACTTAAATGTTTGGTATGATATTATGCTTCAGATACAATCTCTACCCCCCCCTGATCGATTATCCTCCACTAGGGTCAAACGACTTCATCGTAGAAAGTAGTATCTTTAAAATGCATAACCACAGTCAGGTACTCACTCTTCCCAAATCCATCAGAGATGAATGTCGCAGGTTCAGCTCTTTGTACGTTCGTGCTCCACTTGGCAACAGTGATAGTTGTGATACTTGGCAAGCCCTCATGCAAATGTCTGGCATAAGATCGTCACATCAAGCACCCGCTAATGTGAATCAGAGCTAAGTCAGCAACGGAACCGCCTTCCCGGCACTACCTAATGGAAGTGATATGAATATGACCGATCATGTTGCCGAATTTGATAATACTGCAATTCTCAATAGTTCAAATCGATGCATGTCCAGTTGTCCTGATGGAGACTCACCTGTTGTCTTAATTGGAAGTGATGCCTTCCTTTCGCCTGTTCTGTGTGAACGTTTCAACAATTGTGATTGCAGCAAAGTGCTCTCAGCTGCTGGAGAATGACCTCAATCCTCCCACCACAGACTTCTCAAAATTGCGCCCCATTGCCTGCCTCAATTATTTTGAAGATGTTTAACAGGCCGCTGATTAAAATCATACCCACACAGTTCAATGTTAGCGGACCACACCAGTTACTCATTACCGATGTACTGTGGGCGCCCTTGCCTATCTGTCCCACTTTGTTTTATGCGCCCTTCACTGCTGTCCTCTTCACAAGACGCTTTGCAAGGCGCTATTTTATCCCTATTCTGTTTTTCGCTTGCATTCCATTTATGCCTGTGCGCAGTTCTTCTCTTCTTGTTAAGTATGCAAAAGATATAATATTTGGACTGCCCTACCCCAACCCATCATCTCAGACCACCCTACAAGATGACATGTCAGAAACAGTAGAGTGATTTCAACTAAGCAACCTCTGTATGAACCCCCAAAAATATAATCACCCATTCTTCCCGTTTGAACGGTGGAAGTTATGATGAACTATCAAAAGCCATCCCGGCAGTGTGCTAACGAGTTAACTTCCTTGTTACGGAGTACTCCAATGAAGCGACGGATGGAGGAGTTACGTTCAGATCTTTTTATCTGTGGAGGAATAGGTATGGGAGAGATTATTGCTTCATTACTGGTTAACGCTTAGGCTGTTCTCGCATAATTACAAGCCTTCTAATAGGTATTTCCTATTCCTTATCTCACTGAATGGTGATTACTTCGGCTGCATGTTTTATTTCAGTCGGTGACCGAGGATTGCGTAACCAGGTCGAATTATTCGTGACCCACATGAATGACACGACATGTATACTTAGACAAATAACACTAATGATGTCTTCAATCTTTTGCAGTTATCGAACCGTCTTCATCTCAATGGCAGAAAACAACTGCAGGAATTTTCCTACAGCTGGCTGTAAAAAGAAACCCTCAAATTGTCGGTCGCTTTATTCGAGGAAGTCAAATAACTTCAATAATTGTTGTGGTAAAAGATCACTGGTTTAATATATTTGCCCCAATCAGCGTTCGTGTTTCTCCAGTTATAGTGAACCTAGGTGAACTGGGGAGAATCGGATTGATCAGAACCCCACTTTTCAATTGGTTGCCCTGAAACTACATCGAATAATGAAGTACTAGAAACCCCTTTGTAGTGATCCAGACTACGTGATGACGCCTACCCTTGAGCGGCGATCAATCAACTTTCAAAGGTAACGTCAATGACACACGTAGAGCTTCTGACTACATGCCATTGGTGGATCGTGCCATCCAGTCCCAGACAGTGCAGACAGACAGAATTATGCAAGCAATACTGCAATACGATTGGTGGAAGCCTAGATAACCAATGATCTTCTTTTGAACATATTTATTCGCCTTCATTTCTTCCAATAAACGAATTGCGAGCTACCATTATTGTGGTCTTTTCCTCGCGTCTCGCTCACGGGATATCGCGAGCTCGTACCATTGCGGTCCAGTGCTTTCGTAATCCAGTCCATGATAGCTGATCCTTGATTTGTGTCCTGTAATTCCTATATCGTGATACTACTACCACTACTACTACTACTACTACTACTACTACTACTACTACTACTACTACTACTACTACTACGATCATTACACTTCCATCAAAAGACCTTTGCCAATTAGACTGGCTCGACTGTTTTGCGTTCGCAGTGCTAGAGTAGTATTCCTCTCAGGAAATTGAATATGCATTGAATAGTCGAATAATGAAGTTTTTTGATTATTCAGAACCCGACAATGAGTCTCCATCACAGTCTCTGAAAGGGAGTTAGTTTTAGTGGCACCGATGAATTATTACATTTGTTAGGACCGTGATCTCTACTTTGGCCTTTCCTATCTGTCGTGTAATGATTTCACCTGCTAACCACAGATCAAATAACTTGTAGTAACCCAAATCGCACATATTGCAATACGGGTCGTAGGCAATATGATTTGAACAGCAAAGTGGGACTTTCTTTGGTAGCGATGTGCGCTGCATCCCTGTAATGTGACAAGTAGCTGTCCAACAGTACTTATCTCGAACCTTATTCTCGGAGTCGCAGATGAGGGAGCACTTTTCTCTTTCCTTCCCAAATTCTCAGTCGCACTGTTTGAACAGTTTGAACGTGGCCTCCGTTCATAAATGATGAAAGTCAATACTGGACAGCCACAGATTCGTCCCCACTACACAGAACTACCAGACAATCAATATTCATCAGCAACACTTGTGAAACGCCCTGTTAACTGAGGCATCTTCGTTGCGCTTGCACCGCAAACGATTCGGTTGGTTGTCGTGATCACTGTAATTGCTTCTGCCTGGTGAGAATAGCAATCCATGAGCATGAGCGTCCACTTCTGTAATTTGTGTGAGATATTCACGATAGCGGATTAGTGGGTTTTAATTTCCAAGATGTTGTCCTGGTGATACAATTCTGACACTGGCACGATAGCATTGTTTTGTAGTATGAAGTGATTTCGATTTTTATACAGATAGGATGAAGAATCGAGCAACTGTGAAAAGCTTCCATCAAAATCTCGATGTAGCAAGATTTAACATAAATCACAGCACGGTGTGATCATTTGAGGCTGAGGGCCCTTCAACTATACGTGAGAATATTTACACTCCCGAAACGACTTGCGGGATTTAATTCTCACCACAGTCGTCATTTGCTACCAGTTTAATGGAAAAACCACGAATTCGGGGTGTGTCATCAAGTATTGTAGTAAACACACACACACACTTGTGTTTACCACAAAAGTAAAAACAGATCGCACCCCGAGCTAAGAAAACATGGATTTGGGGAATGAAAAGCTATCATGCACTGCATGCACGTACTGAAAGAGACGTTTTGTTTATTTTCCGTCCACTTGTGTCCCTTTGAAGCGGCATTTCGATGCAATTTAGCGAAACCGGCGTAAGTCGTGTTGGACACCATGGGCACAACCCTGCGGTCAATCCGTTAACAGGTTTGCTTCTGCGCCTCTCCACGCAAAAAGCCGTTCTGTGATGACTGGCTTCGTTATCGAAGCTTTTCGATACGAACGGGCGGCATTGTGCTTCAAAGACGGTCAAATACATGAAGAGTAAACTGAAAGGACCTTTCAGTGAACGCCATGAGCTGCCGGATGTCGGATCCAGTTATCCCGGTGAAGGGTTCGTAATTACGTAAGCCCAAATACTGCTAAATGTTTACAGTCATGACCTTTTGGATACACATGTTTATACCGTGAACACATTTAATCTAGGAATACTGTCCAGGACGCCCTGCTGGTTGTGAATCTATAAATCTCTGCGTTACATTCAATTTTATTCCATCGCAAAACTGTACCACTATAAGCAACTCTTTCGACTTTCCCATCATCATTGTTAAAGTTCGTTTTCTTGAACTTCAGGCATACAGGTGATGCGGAAGCTACTGTTCTTGGCATCTTCTTGGTTGACCTGTTTTTTCCTGGTTCAAATGGGCTCAGTGCACCGAACAAGTTGACCCACCAGTTGTGCAGTGGTGGCCCAAAAATAAGGTACAGTCACTCACTCTTGCGCACAGGTTGATGTTAAGTTCACCCACGTGATACACTCAACACGAATAGGGTGGAAACAACGGTGACCCTTCATCTTGAACAACAGTAGTAGTAGTGTTGCGAGATACTACTCACTTGTGAGTAATTCGCAGCAAGATACGATCAGCGGTTCCTTTCACGACCAAAAATGAACAAGACCTGCTGAAGCAAACCGTTGCTGTTTGGCAAGATGAACACAAGAATGTGCATCTGATAGTGGACCGTTACAAAAAATATCCTCTGTGTTTGCGCGGATTTTGAATACTTGTTCCAAATGAGATATTTTGTCATATGAATGATAATTTAACCATATCGTGGCCGTTATTTTAAATGGACGGTTATCCTCGACTAGCACCGTCTTCTGGAATCATAACAGTAGTAGTCAAAACAACCCGTATATTATAGCACCCAACGCGTTCGATTTATGGGTTAGATTTTAGCTCACTACCTGTGTGCACGTAGCATTGAACCGAAGGAAAATTTTCCTTTAAAGTACAACAATATAGTTGCTATGGTTGAGCTGCTACGCCCATGTGGGATTAGAAAGGGACTATGGTCTGCCTTGTGCTGTTCCGTATATTTTACTGATCAAGTTGTCAAGGCATCAAATCCAGATGTCTATCCATATAGGACGGTGACCTCATCTGAGTTATCAGGCCAACGCATTGATCTATAGCCTCAGTCGTGTCGCGATGATCATCATTCGGCATGCAGATGTCCCGGTTTGCTGTTGAAGCATGATGAGTAGGGGTGTGCGGGACGGGAGAGGGGGACCTTCCTCAGTCTAACAAACCCCAAATCCCGTGACATTTCTCTGCCAACTGCCGTGCCCCTACCTGTAAACATGTTTGTATATCACATGAGTTCCTCAGCCCACATTGTGAACACAATGAATTTTGTTCGATCGGTATATGTGTGTTCTCTTTGGATGTGGTTTCTCCGTCATCACGATAGAGCACGGCCCAGGTACCACAGTTTGTACTCTACTCACATCAATCCATGACATGGTTCATTGTTTTTACCGTATATCCGGGACGGAATGTGGTTTCTCTATTCAATCGACTGCGTTTGAAGTACCGTAAACAGAACAAACGGCAACTGTGGGGAACAAAACCCACATACTAGCCTGACCTTCATAATCGATCACAAATGGGGTTGAAAATAGCGCTTAAATAAAGGCAATATAGGTTAAATCAATGACGGTGAACAAAATCAGAAAAACTCAAGCCACCTCTTGATCGAAGCTGGATTACAGTATAGAGAAAAATGAAATGTACTCACATTATGTGAACTGTACACTATCATCTGTATTTTTATCGCTATTCGGTGTCCACAGTGGTGAGCACGCTGTGGAGTGTTAAAAATGCTTGACCCCGACAACAACCAACTGATCAGTACAGAGTTCATCGAAAGGTGCTCGGAAAAAATGCTAATTAAGAGAAATATTAATTCAAACATAAAAAACCCCGCGTAAAACTGAACTTCTTTTGTCAACTGTGAACAACAAGTTTCACAAATATTTCGTCCTACGTGATTTGTCAGTTCAGCTCTGGGTTACATGCTTGACTCTATGTGTCTGGATAAACCTCAGGCTGTGAAGCTTTTGTACCAGGTTGGAAGGTAAAAGATAAATGCTTTTTATTGTGCTGCTACTGGGGGCGAGCATCATTCCACATTGATTTATTTTTTCTTTATAATATTCACCCCTTGCCATTAGGATACAACATCTGGCATGTTTAACCGGATCGACAACCCAGCGTCCAGATGCTCGTCCCATGCTGCCTGTGTTTAACATAGCATTTATTGTGTCAACTCCGAGCTCAGGTTTGTTATTTCTTCTACGCCTAGGCTTTATGAGAAGTGTGGAAAGAGAGATAACTGTTCTGTGATTTTTCACTCTAACAACAAACAAGTAGCTGTCTTGTGTTTGCAGTGATACCTTCGGAAACTAGATCTCAATCAACAGAAATGAATCCGCTCCCTACCCCCATCAATAGTACCCACCATTGCACCTATAATAGGTTTTACCTTTCCAAACGCGATTTCGACGCTCTGTGTACTCCAGTAACTCCACAGCCAGACTTCTGATTGACCGCGCGCATAGAACCCTCGCCTACACTCCAGTTTCGTACAGGCTCTATCGCAAAGCGGTCCCGTACTCGCTGTTTCGGAATGTTCTGTAAAAGCACGCAAAATGGATTCGGTGATAGAAGAACTGGAAAAATATTCCACTCCAAAGTGAGCTGCTTCACCTACTTTGGTTCAACATCTAAGGAAACTGTGAAAATGTTCGAAAATGTTCATTCGTTTTGGGATTCCATTTATGTTGTGATTATGCTAGTTAGCCAACTAGTGCTAACTTTCTAGTGGTTCATTGCACTGTTGATCACAGTACACGCTTCTAGCTTGTCTTCCGTAACCTGAACCGTCCACTACTTGAGCTAGGGTCGACGAAGCAACAGCTATTAACGAGGGCCTATCATTACGTTTCTCCGAGTTTACACATCACATGTCATCCGTAATCGCGTTACAAATGCCAAACGTGTGTTCGCAGCCCAGTCAATAGCGGAATAGAAGTGGAATGTACAATGTTGCAATGCTAGCCTATTCCATGCTCGCGCAGTAAAGCGGAGTTCATATGAATACGCGGCAGGAAGGATGTCACACACACAGCTCGATTCACTATGATTCGAGGTGGAACAAACGACATGTAATCTAAAATTGGGGTTGTGGCGATCCAAGACGACGAGAAGACCGAATCAAGAGTTATCACCGGTACACAGAGCGACTGTGGGCGGGAGTTGGCAGCAGATATGCAAAACGGAAGAACAAAAAGGATACGAACCCAAACGTTTCCGTGAACTGTCACGGCGTTGGCATACTTGAACAATAAGCAATCATGTCGTATACAGACCTCATAAGACTGGAATGGGATATTCCCCTACGAAGAAGGAAGCATTCGATTGCCTACTGGGCTGTTCGGTGCCTACATAAGTGTTTCTATTGAATCCGTTCCATAAAACCGAGTAATCACTAAGCGCTGCATTACCCACAAAAGCCATGGTTCCAAGATGGGGTGTTTCTTTAACTGATTACAGTTACCACATTGTAAATCAGCTGGATAAAACGATTCCACAAGCAGAAATGTTACCCGAATAGCCCAAGGTCTCGACTGTCACATGGTGTCATTTGATTGCACCTCCACTATTCTTCAATCTCGGATAGGAATGAATGCAAAAATCGAAGATCGGATGGTTTAAAACGGCATGCTCCGATATGGAGTTGAATAGTGCAGACGTGGACTCGAACTGAAAATCTCTGACTGGCTCAAAGCTAGATAGAACCAAGAAGAACTGGCAGTGCCCTTTTTTTATTCAGCATAACATAATACATTTTCTTGAACCCATAGATTTGTTGAAGTCATTTTCTCCCGGTCGGCTGTCTGGAATCTGCATCACAGTGCGTGGGTGGTGTCATCCGATCTCAGTGTAAAATCACTGCAGAATCCCATTCACGGATGCCATGAAGACTCATCATCGAGCCATAGACTAACAGGGACTTACGTCGACAACTAGCAACTCGACGTCCCAGAATACGATAGAAGATATCGCTCCTTTAGCACTTTGAGGAATTGGACAGAAGAGCAATTCACAGTAATAAGGCTTTTTGGGCGGAAGAAACGCGTGGCGATCCAATATTCTAAGATACTGCTGCCCAGGGAGCTATGCGTTGTAGTTTCATCAAGATCAATAAGGAATTCTTATTCTTGACCGAACACATTAGGTGGGGTTCATTTAGCTATACTATCCCCGGAAGGATACAGACACTGACTGGTTCACACTCATTGAACCAATAGTCTTTTCTTGTACACACTATCTGATCTGTTTGATTTCCTTCAGTTAACTGACCTCTTCTACTCTTGTGGGTTTACTACTGATGTGTTAAACCAATGTAAAATACTCCCCCTTATGTACAAATGTTTATGTGATTATTTCACTAAGAAAAGACAATTTTTCCTACTGGAAAGAGTTCTTCAACGGATCTCATCCACTTAGATGTGTTGCAACAAGCTATCCTCCCCCCCGCCGCCTTGTTCATATTCAAAACCTTCAGGTTTTCGGATCCACTTTCACTTTCAAATATACCTACGATTTGTTCTTTGGTCATATAAACATGAACACCTGCTACACTAACCGGTCTTGGTAGATCATTGGTTGAAAGCTGCACACCCGACATCTTAAAGCTGTTTGTAATCAATCGAATATCCACATCCAGTGAAACTGTGATATGTATGCTCACAGATGGTTCACTTACTGTCCAAGAGCAACTGTCCCATTCGGATACCTCAAACGTATTCATCGTGTTACCGAGAACTTTTTTGAAGTTAGAAGATTTGCTTTCTACTTGTTCAGGCTACGTTCTGTAACATGTAAAATTGATCTTTTCCTGCGCACTATGCCACTGATCTTACTGTTCCCAGATNTGGTCAAAAGCTCCTTAATCTTGGTCGCCAAGCAGAGGGATATTTCTTATCCATTGCTCGTTGAATGAAGAGTAAAATTTCACTTCTCATTTTGTGACCAACCACACCTTACACATCAGTTTGCTCAATCTACATACCCACACTTGCACGTACCTGATCACCGTTGTTCCATGTCAACCGAGAAGAACTGGTTTATGGTTTGAAACAAACCTCCTCGACCACATTTACTATACCATCCCCCCCCACACACACGCTAATTTTAATCCCATTTTTACGGTTTCCCTTATGCAAGCGTTTTTGGTCGGAGTATGCCCGATAAGACACCGAAAATATGTTCCCCTCTTAGTCAAATAAAGTTATTTATTGAATTGAATTGACCATAATTCTTCCGGCTTCACGGTATCGGGGACTCCCAGTAGTTGATCTCAAATGCGACTATCGATCTACCCATATATCAATACTATAATGCATTTTGCAATTTTGGTTTATTCCTGAAACCTTGTTGATAAAAACACATGTGACAAATGCAAGTTCCACTGTATTGATCTGTTAGACTGTTTAGATTCATCATCAACCATGTGGTAATGTCACGATCGAGCGAACCGGTTAAACCATTGTCATCCATTTTGACTGGTGCTAGCGAACGCCCATTAGGTTTGTCGGTCGAATCGATACCTCACTCGTCCTCTCTGTCATTAAACGAGTACACGTGATCTGATCATCTGGGTTTTATACCGACTGATTTGTGCTCCACGTGATCCGTCAGTACGGTGCGAACCGATACGTCACCCCTTCCTCGTCCCCCACCCTTTCCCCCGTTCAACTCAACCCGATCGGATGATCGTAGACTTCCAACCACAAATCACATTTCCGGATTGG
>UZAN01044689.1:0-19313 GCA_900618425.1 Echinostoma caproni | reverse complement strand
CAAGCCGTATCGTTAGGCTCGTCAACAAAGGAAGAACCTTTAGAACGTGGATTGGGGTTTCAAAAGGACTGTCTTGATCCCCTTACCAACATCACTTCAGTGGCGATTGGTGCGTTCAATCCAATCTTAACTGAATTAAGCCTTGATATACAAGAGATCCACGACACAGGAAACAGCATTGAAACACACAACAACTGCACACACAATGTGCTTGAGTAAATCAGATTTGCATTACCCTAACAAGGGCCATTATGAGTCACACAACTGTGTGTTGCATCAGAGTAAAGCTACTCATTTCCTGAAGAACATATCGGTTACCAGAGAAGCTTAATTCCCTGATGCGCAACGTATTGTTCATACTACTTGTAAAGATAGGGTTAAATTATATTGTTATCGAAAACAAGTTTGCCTCAAACAAGTTCAAGAAATAGGGAAAAAAGTTCCGGTAACAAAGTATTCTCAGTCAGCAGACGAAGTCAAATGGTTGTCATGATTTAGTTGCTACACCAGCGCCACTTCATGTTAAATTGGGGTAATGGTGGAGGCACAGTGGTTTGGTCGCTGCTGTCGACACGCTTTGGACCCCATGGTCCGAGGTTTGAACCGCGCCACCGCCACCCAACTTCGTTGGTGCTCAATTTGGTCGTCATCCGGTTTTATACCACGCCTAACCTGGAGGGACCATATGTAGTTTGCCACTTCAAGTCTCATGGCTTAGATGACTGGTTTCCATCAATGAACAGCAGGTCCGTATGACCATGAAGTTTTAGCTCGTCTGCTATTCGAAAATAGCATCTCTACTGACTAAAAGATAAATCATGTTTATATACATGTGTATATCAATATAGGTTTCGTGACTGTTGTCACATCGCTGGAAAATTGTCAGATCATGCGGTTGACGAAGAATGAACACGTGATATGACAATCGATGAGAGCTAAAATGAAAGCACAAATTTTCACATGAAAAATTGTGCATTAAACAGTAAAAAATTTATGAAAATCGGCCCGAGGACCTAATAGGGTTACCTTAGATTCTTTAGAAGTAACTCCTTGGCAAATCCATTCAGTTTTACCTCTTGCATATAGCGTTGCTAAAAGGAAAATGATAGAATTAAAAGAGAGGGTAAAGTAATTAATCGAGAGCAAATCAGGACCACTAATCTTTTGGTAGCAAGAAATCAAATCTACAGGTCTGCTAATCAAAAATCTTATTAATCTGTTAATCAAGCGTACTCAGACATTTAGGTTCCTCCGAAACCTTAAAGATTTTCCCAAGATTAAAGCAATTTGCAGATTAAACAAAATAATTTGCGGTAAACCGAGTGAAGGAACTGAAAACGGGAAAGCTAGAGAGAATTGCACAGCTGTTTCTACCAAACGAAGGGTGGACCTGGTGACGGTACAGTCAGAACACAAGCATGCTACTCACTGGACGTGGTGGTGGGGTGGAGGGCAAGTTGCAGACTTCTCAATTCTGTCTACGCATGCGTAACATAGCCCTACTCCATGTGCAAATCTGTTGCCTGCCTCTAATCTCGTTCACTCTATCACCCGCTCACTAAGGCTATCCGTTCCAAACGTAACTACTTCACAAACTATCTCCAGGTTTGTCTGGGATTTCAAGCCAAATAACTATTCTCACCAGACACCAGAAGTTCGTTTTGCAGGATTTCTTGCTCATAGTGACCAGACAAGAAGAAATCAAAAATCTGTGATACGAATTTCCATTTGTTTATGTCCAAATATGTTTATGGTCTCAAATTTAGGCAACAAACATATAGCACAATCAAATTCCAATGAACGATATGATTATTACAAAGCGGAAAACTGTACAATGAAAAGTCGTCAAAGGTCTATGAACAAGTACCTGTTTTTAATCATTATTATGCGTACAAATACGATGGAAATGTTTGTGATGACCAACAAGGAGCCCTCAACAGCTGTTTCGCCTTGCCTGGGACTCGTCAACAGTGCGTAAATTTTGTGTCCCTGTCAGGACTCGAATCGTGAACCTTCGGGTTTCAGACTTCGGTTATCACAAGCATTTCCATGGCATTTAAATGCAATCAAACTAGAGGGGAATTAACTATCATCGAAAGAGTGTAACTGGCACCAAAGATCATCAACAGGGTCTGGTGCCAGTGAAAAAAACTAGCTAAGTTATTGTGTATGGTTTTTATTTGTTTTGGCTTGGTATTGGCTTTTTTCCCACTCGAAAACTGTATAAGATGATTGAAATAATTTATCATTCACATAGATGGGAGCGCTTACTCAATCAGCACTCACTTCTGGACTCTTATCTTCTTCCAGTTGGTCGTAATGAAACAACGACGGTTCGTAGTCATCCGAATTCACTTCAAATCCGTTCTTGAAGGTTGGAATGTACACTGGTGAGGGGTCGAAATCCTCCCTGTTGAGAACAAAAACTGACTTCAGCATGAAACATGAGGTACTGTTAGAAGTTCTGGAAACATGTTTGAAAACGTCTGAAAGGGGTCTTGAACCCGGGGGGGGGGACGGGTGATGACAGGCACTGCTTCCCGGTTTACTTCTTGCATCAATCGACTTGCGGTTTTCGGTATCTATGCTATGACCGCGATACGAAAGTTTTTGATTTCATCGGGAGCAGCCCCATTACCCTGGTAAAACCGAGATCGCTTGGTCGTTCGGACGAACTGGTATTTGCGCAGAACGCGTTAAGCTGACGATCGGCCGTTATTATGGGTATATACATCTAACAAGGGAATGGAGCTTTTGGTACATAGTTATTTTCATGTACAAACGAGTGGGTTACTGCGCTCAAGTGAGTGCACTGCTATTGGACTCCCTTTGGTCGATCAACACAATCCGGGTCGTGCTTGATTCACGAGGATTCGGCAAGCAACCTCGATATGCCGGGCGATTCATCAAACGAGAAAAACACTGCTCAGTAGCCATTTCAACCGTGAATCAATCGCATTTTTATCCGATGAAACTGTTTCCAGTGGTCATGGATGATCGCAACACACGGGTGCATTCATACACACACACACACACACACATTCCTGAAACGTGTGTCGATATGGTAAGGAAAGTTGACCGTTGTGTTTTCGTCGTTTGCTGCTCGTGAGAAACACTTGACGGTTATCAGCCCTTGTTAGAGGGATTTAACAGACAACGACAAAGCGCATTCGGTCTCGGGGGAAGGGGTACGTGTTAGATCTAAGGTGTAACGAAGCCAAACCTCTCGATCCGCTAAGGTGAAAACTGACCGGTTCTACAGTGAGAAAATGCAAAAGGGGTTTTATTTCCACGGATCGCTTCAGCGTAGAGTACAGTGAAGTGGTACACACCAATTGCCATCACGTGAAATACTACCACGAAGTACATCATTTTTGGGTGGTTACCTCACAATGTTCTCCATATTCACTTGTCTCTTATGAGGATTGAAATATGGTTACCGAAAATAATGCTTGATTCCTTCGCGTCGTCTCTAATCTAAACATTTACACTCTGAGCGTGGAAATAAGTATTTTGCAAAAGTTCCTTTCCCATTTTGGATCAATATAGCCACAGTAATAGCCGATCTTCGAAGAACTGCGTTCTGTACGAAAGGCGGGTTTATTTACGCTTTCGGTCTCTAGCGATCACTTGATTCGTCCAGGAGCAACCAAACGGGTAACGACGAGATCAGGACAAAATCCGTACTTGATTACATTCAACCCAAATAGGTACCACTTGTTGAACAGGGAAGGTCAGAAGGCAAACATTGCTCTCCCAACGGTCGCGTACGCATAACATTGGACAAGATGGACAAATGAAATGCATCAAGAAATCTGGTTAGGTTTTATAATATGTTTGCGTGTGTTTATGTACGTACGTATCTGTGTGTGATGCACAGGATTGGCTACAGCCAGGGAAGGCCAAGGGTAAAGGTCATGTGCTTTTGGACACAACGTGGGTTTATTGCGATCGATCGATAATGCCTCGACGATCTTTGGTCGGTGTTTGACGTAACGAAACCGAGAATGTGTTCCTTCTATTGTGATCAGCCTCAATCGTATTACGTTATTGATATGCTAATAAAACAATAAAAACCAGTCCGTTTTACGTTTTGCATCCTTTTAGTTGTTCTATAGTTGTTCATATTTTTGACCTTAACCAATTTGCCAACATGAGCACTCACAGGAACAAGAACACATATATGCCAGTTAGTTCTTTGAAGACTCATAGAGGTTTAAAATGTGTTTTCGATGATTTGCACTGAAACGCCTGTGTAACCCAAAACGTCATCACCTTTGTCAGTTCAGATGAAGGATTATCCGATAGTCACTATCCTGGTCCGGTCTCAACAAAAGCGTGAAACCTGTTGAGAAGAGAATTGGACACAAATTTGGTGCCCAATTTAATCCTTTATATTTTAACTGATCTTTCTATTTTCNCAAAATAAAATGTTTCGTAATGGCGCACCTAAATTCTCTAAGGTTTGAATCGTTTGCAATAAATAAGATTAAACTTGAACACCATGGAAACATAATAGTAAGAAAAAAATACCACACTATCCAAGTTGTTTGTCACTGTGATGCTAATGACATTGAAAAACATTCACGACTATTCCAATCAGGCAATCCGTTCAGTTTTGGACCAGTCATGGGAGAAAGTTGTGCAACGAAAATGGTATCCGCCAGTCCACGGTGAGCTTACCTCGGTCTATTCCAGGCGGGTCCGAGTTCGCGTAGCAAACGCTCGTGGTCAGTGATCAGATTGGCTTCCAAAAATACAATGGTGTATCGCGGAAACAACGGTTGCGAGATTGTGCGCGGGAACTCGGCAGACATGGCTGCTGATTGGCGCCAATAGCCCACACACTCGCTGAATAAGTTGATTGAAGCATAATATGATGAAGGTAATTAGTAGCAGTAGCTAACTCAGAAGTAAAATTGCAAGAAAACGTGTCACACAAAATTAATTGGATTTTGGTAGTAATTTTGATCACGAATATGATGAAGTCTTGGTTAATGATGATGATGATGATGATGACAATGATGCCAAAACCATGAAGTGCGATACATCGTCTCATCCAAACTCCTTACTTCCCGTCAAGTGTTGACAATAATGTGGCATTCTCTAGTACCTTCACAGACAATTAACTCGAATTCCAAGCACTGAAATTCAACACGTTCATTGATTGGGACAGCAGCAAAATGAAATTTATTAACTAACATCAGACAACAGACATGATTTTATTAAATTATAGTCTATGCCTTGAATAGTACAATTGTTATTGCTCAAGTGGCATCACTAATTGAAGTCTATTATTAGCCATATATGCATATAATCATCCTTCTAATTAACTTCTTGATCGGCAGTCCGTTTCTTCCGACAAATGCCCAAAACTCCGTACTAACAAGACCATTCTGTGCAATCTAACAAATCACGTGCGCATTCATATCCTCAATCGAGAAATACCCATTGTCACGGAGCATGTACGAGGTCGTCAGGTAATTTCAACACTGCTATGACAACACGAATAAATGGTTACGCAAACAAGTTTCGGAATAAAATCCATATTTGGTTTGATACGTGCTGCTTTCGAGTCATTGCCAATACATACGGTTGCAGGAAGTACTTTGTAGTGGTTAAATGCGGCTTTGGGTGACTGACCAGTGTAAATATGCTTTGTCATGTCGGTTTCCGCATGGGTTGGAGGGCCGCATTGTAGCTCAAAGATTAGAGCTAACTAGAAAACTGAGCTTCAGTAGAACGTCAGATTGGATGACAAAGACGCATACAAAAGTCAATCTGTGTAGTGTGTGGATTTTAATGGAATCGCAAATATTTCTGTCATTTGAATCCTGGTTTGCGAGAATAGTTCTAAAATAGTTTGCATTATATACAGTTGTAGCTATAAATAATATTCCGCGTTGCGACATGTCCTTTGGTACCACCAGTCGTGGAGTACAGTAAACAATATACATAGAGCGATAGAATGGAATGCCGGTGAGGCTTGTAAGATTTCTTATGTCGTATCACTCATTTATCTATGCTGGAATGTGCACATCGTGCAGGATAACCGGGTCTCTGAATCAAGTCAGGAGTAGGATATTGGTGTTTGCTATGGCCGATATTCTACACTTTAGCAGTAGAGTGCATAATACCGACAGCGCTCGTTGATCAACGTTGTTTTCAGCTGAGATCGGACGGAAGGATTAGGGATTTGGTATTTTTCGGTTGAAATCATTGTAAGAGGAGGGTGGACGCATTTCCAAAGAACCCGTTCTCCAAGACCCTGTGCAAACAGTGTCCGGGTTGAGATCAACACCGTAAACATGTTTATTATTATAAATAGTTACAAACCCGTTACCTGATGATGATCCCGGGGTCAAACAGACAACACAGTTTTAACATGGAAGGCTCTACTGGGTTTCCTAATTGCGACAAAAATGTCCAAATCACTACGCTGATTGATTGTGCCAAAAACAGAGTTCTAGAGACTAATACAGAGACTCAGGGTTCATTCTACGGTCCCGCCTTGTGTCTTCAGGGCTGCTACTCGTCCAGTNNNACTGGAAATATTCAACCACTGATGATCCCGTCGAATACCGAAACCGATTTGAAGCGACAGGCTTCCCAATGGTGGAATTGGACTATAAGACTTGAGTGAGGGAAAGCTATCGAAACAACGTTAATCTGGTCTCCCGCACTGGCTTGGCCGTATCTCACAGTGCATCGGTGCACAGTAGTTGGATTAAGCACTTCATCCGTAACACCCCCTCCAACTGGAAGACATAAGTGCCTGTTTGAGAGAGATGCCAAACCGTAGATCAAAAGGAAACCATCGTACGTGGGACTTCATATTTTCCAATCACTCCAGAGTTTACCTATGAAAACACAATTCAATCACTTTTTCTCCTAACTGGCCACCAATCGGATTTTCCCCAATGTGAAATAGCCGCAAAACAAAGCCTCAATTTTAACAAAATCAAATCGGAAACTTATGAATTCATGAGGATAATATCTGGGGAGGAAAAACTAACATGAAATATGCATAATCCTTGGCATTCGGTAAACAATAAAATGCAGTTAAAAGCCCGTTATTTTGACAAGATAAATTGTGGGAATTCGAACACACAGAGACGCAGATTTGGCGAGAGCTTTGGTATGGTGCCTTGAAAGTGTTTCACAAAACATCAATTTATACGAATGTGCTTAAAATACATTGGAATAATTTACCCTTATCACCTTGTTACATACAAACAAATCGAATTCATTGTTACTGGTAAATAAGTGTTACTAGGTAGCTGGGAACAATGACATTTGCATAGAATTTGCCAGCATAGGTCACCGAACCGCGAACACCGAGGCGCATTATTGGCTTTGATTTAGCAAGCCGAAAAGGAAATCAATTTCTCATCTATCGCTCGTATCACGGATAAGTGCGCAATTAGCACATTCAAACAAACCAAGTCAACTCAATATACTTTTCTTATGCAACGTGTCAATAGTCAACACCAAAAAGAGTCCAAGAGTAATCTCACGATCTCCGCCTCTTCGCTTTCACTGTCGGTTTCCGACGCACATCGGAACGTGTTCACTTATTCCGACGCTCGGTGCAAAGCAGTTCTCACCAATGCGCATGGAATACAAGAAAAGTCCTGACATTCACGGGACAAAGTCAAGACACCACGACACAGTCGAGAGAGCGAGAACGAGAGATTCACGTATTGCATACATACACTCACATACACGCGCGCATCGGGCTGAAAGCTCGCAAAAGTATGACGTAGATACCTGTGAGCAACAACAACTGTGCACTTTCCGCGAACGTGTGATGACAGAAACGAAAATATGCGACTCAGTTTGCTACGCAGTTTCACCAAACCAAGAAGATTAACCTGAAATCAAGGAAACCATGACTATTATTCCGTTTCAACAATCTTCGTTTCCTTTGATCTATTCGAATGAAACAAGTAACATGCAACGAGCAAGGTCGATGCTCACCAGCCAGTTGGCCTGACCTCAATCGACCAGCCGTCTGTGCCCACTGAATAGGCTGAATAGGGGAATACCACATTTGTGGGTAAATTCAAATGCTTGTCTTGTGAAAGGCTTGTCTTACTATCAAAATCATCAACTAGTAGAGATAAACTTACCCACTGATCTAAAAGAAGCCCTGTTTTCATTATTGTACCATTAAAGAAGACAAATATAAACAAAAATAATACTCCGTATTGCGGTTAACTGTGCCTCCGAAGGGTTTGGAGTCAGCTGTCGATCCCGAGTGATTGAGCGTGTTCTGAAAAATACGATGTGGTAAATACTAGATACTGCATTGAATAGCTCAGAGTTCATCGCGTTTGAGTAAAGCTTTGATAGTCTGGGATGCTTAGGCTTGCCCAAGTGGTTGTCTGTCCCCGTTCGAGACCGGATCTTTGTGTGTAAAAGGATCTCTATGTGCAGCAATCATTGCACCACCCCATTGTTTATAATCCATCTTTTAAGTTTCACACTGTGCAACTCAAATGACCCTCTCGATTGACTAATTCTCTATTACATAAGCGTTGTGCATCTTTTCTTATAAATTTCTGACTTATCTAAGTTAATTTTTTTTCCTAAATAGTGTGACATAATAAGGTTAGTTAAGCCGCTGAGATAATGCTAGCCAAGGGGCTACGCGGTACAGTTTCTGGACAACGAACCAGAGGCCAACAGTGTCGACGAATGAGCGGTCATGCGGTCTAAACAAAAGCTATGTGGCGAACAAAACACGAGCAGACGACCGGTAATAATTGGTTTAACCGATGACATGTCTCGGTACATATTATTTAATTCCATTTGTTTGTTCTCATAAGCCAACCGCTACTTATGTAACATTAGTCCTGCCTCTTGTTGATGATAGACGAATCCCAGTGTGATTGACTGGTGTTTCGTGTCTATTCCGATCACTACCCGTCACCGCATTCAACTTGCTATCCGATATATTTCTCCAGTTCTCATTACTCGACAGTCTTTACGATCATCACTGTTTTTCTTCTGACATTTTTTAGATATGATCTCCAATCGCTATTTCCGTGCTCAACTCAGAATGGCCGCATAACAATAATCTTTTACCTTATCCACAGTACTTGGGCATGTGACGGCCTTATTGTGACCTAGTTCAACCTATTTCCTATATGTATACGGTTGATTCAGAGAACACATGACGCTGATGGTCACCATCAACTCTGCTCATGTCGCTCCATAAGTATTGTATTGTCAACCTTCTAATGCCTGGCGCTTAGTTTGCTAGGTACCCCAAAGTGTAGTGCTTTCATCCAAAATAATGAAGTATCAATGTGACATTTACTAGTTTATTTGACAGCTTTCAGTAATTGTTCTCGAACTATTGTTTCATTGTGAAAAGATATTTACAGCATGCGTAATAGTTAATCCACCGGTGGACGCCATTCACACTCTAGTGGTTCAGAGCAGGCACCCCAATGGATCGCGAAACCATCAGTACTGAATCAATCCACACGCCCCTGTGTTTTTTGGTTCTCTGTGATCACCTATGATGTAAGAACACGCCTAGAAGTTTATCTGTTATGGTGAACACAATTCACAAAAACGACAATAACAACAACAACAAACAGAATGAAATCCACACTCGTGTTCCAGTGCCTGAGAAGCTCTCGTTGGCGTAAAAATGGACTACTTCAAAATAAGTGCAAGCTCTGCGAAATTCCACTCAATCGCACCAGATCGTTCCTTGATGCGTTGCAAGAAAATCGGGAAAATTACCTCGTTGCATATCTCTTCCAGTACTCCGATCGATACCGATATCAATATGCTTGTCCCACGCGTGTACCCAAAAGGGTAATATTCAACCCTTATTTCGTTTATTATTGGAAACAAGGGGAAGAATTGAAAACCTGAATGACATCAGTTCGAGCCTGATTTGTCCCAGTTTGCTGAAATACCTTTTTAGTTTGACCAAGAACAAATTACAATTGATTCCACATTGTTTGCATTGAATTTGCTTGGCTGGCTCCCGGTGTTTTGCGATAGTTCAACCATCTTGTGCATGCGCCATCAAGAAGATGGAACGTTTTTCATTAATCCAACAAACTGGCAAATGTTTAATAGAAATGAAGCAAGGTATTTCCAAACATTCACATAAACACAGAGATAGAGAATTTCACACAACTTACTTGAGTAGAACGAATAATTGTTTGATCAGAACCGAGGCTTTCGGGTCTTTCAAATGATCAGACAATCTGGACAAAAGGATGACCGAAAATTTGAATTTTTGGAAGAAATCAATTGCCACCTCTCGAAACTGCTTGTCCGTATCGGTTTGTTCGATCAGTTTTCCTGAGGTCGGGAAGTGCCGGAGAAATGTGAACACAGATTTTCACAGGAATAGGATGATACTTCGTTCTGTGTGTGGGTGTTTCTGACACGAGTGCCCAGTTGCTAATTAAAAATACTGCGCAAATTTGATAGCATTAAAATCGAATATGTCAGTGTTTGACTACATCGCGAATGGCCTCAGTTTTTCCTCCTCTTTTCTGCATAAGTAACAGAGCTGGTTTAATCTACCTCAAAGCAGAGTACCCGCCCCACGTACCTGCGTACCCGCCAACGTATTTGTCTGGTACTAAATTACTCGTCATCATGGTTTCGGTGGTTAAATTTAAATGTATTGATCGAACTTGTTCAACACCATGACCTTCATCATATCGTTTGCTCTGAATGCCCTGCGTTTGGAGTCCAGCTTGCGGTAATGAATACAGTATCCATGGATAACAGACATTGCATATCTGTGAAAGTATCTACTTAAGTTATTGGTTCTATTAGTCGCATACCTTGTGAAAGTAAAATTTATTGATTTAAGAGGCCGTCTCTGGTGCTTCACCGATCATATAACAAAACCCGGCAGTGAACTAACCATCAGTGTGCCCTCCTTTATTTTTAAACCCTTGGACCAGTCATTTTGGAATGAAGTCCCCCAAGCTGCACAGCAAATCACATTTTTCAGCTTCTTCCGGAACATGCTGCGCTCTGGCCACTACCGACCACTTTTTAGGTAACTAACTCATCTCTGTCCTGAACTTAAGGAGAACGTTTTCAATTGCATTTTGGTCTGGGCTATATGTGTGGTAACTAAATGCATTCGACTTGGTAACTTACCCATTCTGGCTCTGTGCGATTGTGGGAAAACGATGTATCGTAAGAACTAAACAACTTCTTGTAAAAGCATGCCCTGTTGCAAATGAGTTCTAATAGTAACGGTTAGCTTATATTGATCACTTTGTTCCGGCAGATCCATCCATTTTTTTAAAAGGATGTTGCCTGATGAAGGAGGTTTAGAAGCTCACAAAACGAATGTTAAAAGATAGAAGGGTAAAGTGTTAGGATGAGAAAATCTAGGATCTGATATTTTTCTCTAGTGAGAAAACAAATCCGAGGAGATCTCATAAGTACCTTTAAGTAATGAAGAGTTTGTATGGTGATTGGGAAAAGTTCA
Organism: Echinostoma caproni; assembly: GCA_900618425.1. Taxonomy (NCBI): domain Eukaryota; kingdom Metazoa; phylum Platyhelminthes; class Trematoda; order Plagiorchiida; family Echinostomatidae; genus Echinostoma; species Echinostoma caproni. The sequence continues at coordinate 7,825 of UZAN01044689.1, read as the reverse complement.
GTAGCCTCGGTGGGAATGGAACTCATGCATGGATGCCTCCTACTACCTGTACACGTACGCTCTACCAGATGAGCTACGAGGCCACACCGATAGCACTAATCTTTTCACATTCGAATTACCCATCAATGAGTGCGTTCAAATCCCACCGAGGCTACTGAACTTTTCACAATCGCCATACAAGCTTCAAATCCGCCAAACATCCATTTGCACAATGAAGAGTTCCGGTATTGTCCCCAAAAGGTCTTGCTTCCAGGGGACCCAGATTCCCTGACAACAGATCACTGTGAGGAAATTTCGACCCACAATTTTATCAGAGTCACAATTCTTCAGCTCCAGGGTAGTAAATATATACTGCCCAAAGAACCAACAGAAATGCAGACTAGTGAACCCTTCATGCTACCTCTAGATCAAAGATGAAACTGAATAGCCTTTGGGGTTGAGTAGTGATAACGATCCCCCACTAAGCAACATAACTAACGTTCACATGTCTTCACGTCTTTCGTCGAGCGTTTTAGCGGGGCAAAGAATGAAACACTATAAACAGAGGTGGTTGCCAGACTTGTGCATACCAACGAAAGAACACTGTACGCCCAATTGACCGCGGTAATGTCATGTCCTGTGCCAAGTGGACTTGACTGAACACCGAAAACCTAATCTAGCCGTGTAACAAATTTAGCACAATTCAGAATGTAACGGACGGGAGCCTGACTGCAAGGTGCTTAGTATTTACTTTCCAACCAACTCAACTGGGCAATCGGAGTCGTTTTGAAAATGCGGTCTATATATAACCATTCTCCGCGTAGCGAATTGTTTTTCAACCACCGGTTATTGTCAGTGAACTAACTCGAACGTCAAACGAACGGGATGGAAGAATTAAATCATTCGATGAGATCAATACGTGTAGCTCTTTGTTGGCCGTCGAAAAACAACTTCACATTAGTTGACTTCCACTGCCATTAAAAGTTATTTATCATTCTCTCAACGGTGGTATACGAAAATTGTGGTTAATTCTCCCAGATTTTTCTCGGTATAGGTCGTTTGCAGTTCTTCTCCACTTTAATCGAATTAAGCTATCTCTCATCTTGCTTCAGGTTGGTCGAATCTCTTCACCCGTATTTTCTATCTAGTTAGATAAACTCCATTGATAATACATAATAATACACGTTGAGCTCCTGTGTACTTTGGAGTACATGCACAAGTCAGGAACAGAGACGTGGGGGTTTCTGGGCCCCCCGCGATAAGTTATCCCTTTGCTTGACCTGTATACCGAAAACTCTTGGATTTTTAATCCGTAATTTTGGTTGTGGTAACATTTAAGAATGCATATTCAACGGGCTGCACGCCTAAAGATCAACCTAGATGGATCAATTTTCATGTGAGTAATGAAGAATTTGGTTCAATTTCATAGAGGGAATTCGTCGTACAAATAGCGAATAAAGCATGATCTGAAAAACTAGGAAGCACCAAATAACTGTTTCGACTTGGTTCAATCTCATCAGCAGTGCGAATCCATCGACCCAAGTGAGGACCTATCCCGGGACCCCACAGGTGGAACACAAGCTTGCTACCTGATAAGACCGTTTTTCGTTTTCCATTTACACGATATAACATAGATCACTCTTCTTGAGCGCTTTTATATTCTTTTTATGGCGACAGATTTGTGTCAGCAACTTTTGGTCACAATTTTTCAATTCGTTTATGATATCAAGTGATCACTTTTTGGTACATTTGCTGTGCATTTCATCCAAAAGTTACATTACTAAGAATACTTGGATTGACCAAAATAACCAGCCTTAAAAAAATAATAATCGCTTGTTTTGTAAAGCGTGAACCTCCGTGCTGCTCTGTACCAAATATTTCCTATCTCTGAGATGTAACATTTGAACTCCTAGAACTTCCCTCGTGATACCCAAGGTAGAGCCAATTCAAGTAGAGTGAAAAAGGAGAATTAAGTACATTGCAGTGGGAAATGAAACTCGGAGAATACATTCTTTACCCATGGCTATCAGTGTGCTAATATAACAATGAAAACTGAAATTGAGCTCTGTTATTAAGCTTTGAGTTCAATGAACACCAGTATACCCGAAGTACAACCATATACCTTTGTCATAATTAAAATTGCTGATAATTTATTCACGAAACAAATGTCAGGTTCACATAACCGGAAAATTGTCGCAACTTTTCAGAATACAATACAATACAGTTAGTTTGTACTTAACCAGTAGAAACGATCCAGCACAGAAACTCTATCATCATCCTAAATCATTACGATAAATGTGTCATGATCTGATCTCGGTTATTTCAGGCGGCGATTTCGTGTCACAAGGCGCTAGAAGGGTTCAGTCTGTCAAGCAGCGGCCACTTACCCCATTGACTAGTTTTTCTATTTGTCTTCTTGGATGAGACAGCAAACTGAGTGACTTGTAAACTGAGTTTCATTTGCGTTTTCTGAACTTTTTCACGAATCTGTTCCATATTCACTTCCACGTCGTCGAAACAGCGGTTGAGTAGAGCACCTTCTGCGTTCAACCATTCGCTGTCTACCACGGAATATGGAGTGGGGTACAGCGGCGCGGAGTGGAGTGGAGCAGGGCGGAATTAGGCAGGTTTGTAACCGAGGCGGATTCACAAAGAACAAAGAGTAAAAAAGCATTGATTACTCCAAGAGAAAACCGTTTGGCCAGGAAATTATGTTTAATGCAGTACAAAAATCGGTGTATGGAGTGAGAAAGACCGTGGAAACGTAAACAATGAGTTTCACTATATAAATTTGGAACGGATGGTATGTGTGTTCCTCCTACGCAATATGTGGATATAATGACCATCAATCGGAAGTTGTAAAGTCTAAACGCAGCAGTTTACTAACGTTTTGAAAGGAAATCTAATAACTACTTTACGTTTATTCTAAGAAAGAGTTCGGTGCCACATAATCTTCAACGGTGCAAATAGATTTTGATTTAATCTTGGTCCCTCTCAGGCAAAGCACTAAATGTCTGCCGGAGTTAGTAAAAACATATTATATTGATACCAATATCACACATTCAGCACCACCGCTACTAGCAAGCAATTAAAAGACCTGGTATGGTAAGTTCAATTAGGAAACTAAACCCAAATTTACAAGGAAGACCTGAATTCATGTAAGGCTTTTGATTGTGATGAACAACTAACACACTGTTTCTCCTTCCCTTGCTGTCGAGCTAACTAAATAATTGATTATCTGTAACAAAGAGAATTAAACAAACACGAATAAGCGATTCTGCTTAGATCCGATTTGAACAAGTTGGCAGAGGAGCAAAACTCAAGCCATCCGTGCGATGGGTCCATTGTTCGAAACCCGACCGGGTCGAAGGATATTTGCGCTGTTGGCCTCTACTGAGGGCAAAACTGGAATCTATACCTTTTAACGTCGAGGGTAACCTTTGTAACTTCATGCACCTCCCGAGTGCACGCTTGAGAGTGAACTGAGAACTTTGTGTGAAGATTCAGTTTGGAGGATTGTCAATCCAAATCAATATAACTTATCTCACATCACTGCTAGAAAATTAGCTAGGTCACAACGCTCATCCATATGTGCGTTCTTGCTTGCTGAACCACCCGATCTGAAGATAGCTAGCCATTGTGGAGAGCAGCTGGATCGGAAAGTGGATTAGAGGAGGCTATATCAGGCCCTGAAAGAGTTTAAAATTCTCCCGAATGAGAATGAGACCGAATGCTAAAGTATATCATCAGATGGTGAGGGCCGGACACGANAAATGCAGTGATCCCATCTAAGTTCGGGGTATTTTTTGGAGAACATTGTAGATAATTGATTGAATTTATGGAGAAATTCATAGTAAAGGTGATAGCATGCATATCAGTGATTCAACGAGTGGATTAATTGCTGACTAGATACGGACTACTCTTCGAAAACCTCACTCCCTCGCCTAAAACAAATTATGCTTCTATCGATCCACAACGACAGTTTAAAGTATTTGAATCCACTCATCTCAGTTGCGCTGATGAGTATCACAGTACCCGATTGCGTAATCAAAATCATAATCATAATCATCATAATCATGAGATTGGCTATGAAAGTTGACATTTGTCTATAGATTATCGTTCAACAGTTCAGATATTTGCGTTTGTTTGATCTTTTGATTTATCGTCATTCTCAGAAAAGTCAGGGTTGTCTGGTTAGCAATCTGTTAGTAGAATCTAAAAATCAGACCTGGAGATTGTCATGTAGCACAAGAAACGTGATCCGATGGATCAGTTGTTTTCAAATTGTAGATGAGTACGTGCTACGTTTTGGTGCGAGGGACCGAGTGCGCAAATCCTAGCAACATTCGGCTAAGTGAATGTGCTTACACACCTGATACCAGCTCAAATAGCGTCATTGTAAAATTAAATATTGAAGAATGGCCAGTTCTTAGTTCTCAAACGCAATCCCATGTTTCATACACATACGGTGACACTGCGGTCAGTCGCTTTTTCTCTCGATAATTATCAAACCGAAATAGATGAATGCTATAAGAAAAACGGATGAAAAAGGCATATGTTCTCACGGACGTACTGATTTCTTTGGCAACTATTTCGCTTGTGGTATCTTCGTTCTCGTCCCCGCTAGTCTTCTCCGACGATTGAGAATGATAATCCGAGCTGCTACTGTATCGGTTTCCGCGCGATTCCATGCTGCTCAGTCGGGGAGTTGGTGGTTTATCGGCCGAAAACATGTACAGGATTGAACCACGCTTCTTGGGTGTTAATTTCACATTGAAATTGGTGATTCTTATTTTTTCAGACACAAGTTCAAAATGGGGAACAGGGAAGAGGGCGACGATCAAATAAATGACGTGAATATCCGGGATTTCATTGAATCAAATCTTACTTCTTGCGCTTTCCCGCTCGTGAAAACAACCAAAATCTACTTTCGGTAGCGAAAGATTTTAAAGAATCCATAGGAAATCTCACTTAGAGAACAAACTTGAGACTTTCAAGTGGAGTTAACAGCATTCCAGCTTATTTTTTTATTAATAGGTACGAGACCTTCACCTGGTTCTATATGAGTCTGAGGTTCAGTGTCAGGGTCGAGTTCATTCATCTGGGAGTCAGTGAAATGCGTCTTGTAACACTGCACTCATAAACAAATGAAATTCACCGGCGGGATCCATGTGAACAATGTCGACATCACTCGGGCCGTGCGTGACTAGGATTCCCTGCTGCAGGCTACACCAAGTAAAACCGACGACGAAACCAGAATTCCTGTCCAATCACATGCAAGCATTTATTTAATCTGGAGTCAATCAAGGTCACCGAAGGAGAACAAGGGAGTATTGGTCATTGTGTCGCACTCTTTTTGGGACACCCTGGACAGATTCCTATGTAGTCTGAATTGTTAATAAATTCATCATCGAATTTTACCTTTTTTCCGTAGTTAAACACTCTCAAGGAAGTCACAGCAAATAGCTGAGCTATGAGGTGGATAGATAGTGGGAAACCGGACGGTTAAAAATAGCATTCGAAGGAGTGAGTTAGTGCAGGTTTCCTTCATGTCATAAAATTAAACTCGTCACAGAGAAAAATGTAATAAGATAACCTTAAATCATTGCTCGTGTGATACGATCTCGTTTGGAATCGCTGCTGATGCGACTCGATCAGATCCGTTAACCGGATCAGATCTTGTTCCGCACTCATCACCGGATGTAGAAGAGTTGAAATCTACTCTAGTCAACACCTGCTATAAACTCTTGGTCAGTAAATCTTCCCCAACAGAGTTAGTAACCGCACAACACAGGGAACGGTTGATGGAGTTAAAGGAAAACCGAGATGTCATACTTTCGAGACCAGATAAAGGCGCCGGAATAGTCCTTTTAAATCGATCAGATTATATCAATAAGATGAACAGCATACTCAGAGACACCAGAAAATTTCAGAAAATAGCCGGAGAGAAAGATAAAACAGAACAAATAGAAAAGTCACTGTCGAAAACGCTCCGTTGTCTCAAACAGAGGGATGTAATAGACACGTCCACATTCGATCAACTCCGACCAACCGGAACGACGATCCCCAGACTTTATGGCTTACCGAAGATACACAAAAATGGAGTGCCTCTCCGACCGATTCTAGACATGCGTAACTCCCCTTACCATGCCTTGGCCAAGTGGCTGGTAGCGATTCTGGAACCCGTACGAGCACAACTCACTAATCACACATTGAAGGATTCCTACGACTTAGTGACCAAGATTAAAGACACTAACATAAACGGATTGCGTATGATATCACTCGACGTCAGTTCACTCTTCACAAACGTTCCCATTGATGAAACTATTGAATACATATGTGACCACATACAATGGAATAATTGTGAAGTTGGAATACCAGTTTGTGATCTCAAGCAATTACTATACTTTTGCACACATAATGTACAATTCAAATTCAATGACGAAGTATATCGCCAAATAGATGGAGTAGCCATGGGATCTCCTCTGGGTCCATTATTCGCTGATATTTTCATGGCAAAGCTGGAGAATAATATCCTAAAACGAACGATTGATCGTTGCACAGTTTACAAGCGCTATGTGGACGACATTTTGTGCTTTGTCAATGACAGTGTACATCTGTCAAGACTCTTGAAAGTATTCAATTCAGCTCATCCAAACATCAAGTTTACTCTAGAGAACGAAGAGAACGAGCAGCTTGCATTTCTGGACGTTCTATTAAGCCGTCGATCAGACGGAACTATCCGACGCGCCATCCACAGGAAGCCATCGTGGAACAATCAGTATATCCATTTCAAAAGCTATGTGCCTTTGGAACGAAAAAGAAACTTGATTCATTGCCTCGCTTCCAGGGCGCGGAGAATATGTACGGACGATACCATTGATGCAGAATTGAGGCTTATTCGAGATGTTTTCCTTCAAAACGGATACCCCTTACGATTTGTGGACAACATTTTGAGTCGTCACCGGTTGCCTAATAAGACCATTACTGCGGAGAAGAAACCAGTTTACATATCTCTACCGTTCAAGGGCGACACGAATGCCGAAATGGTGACACGCAAACTCAATACAGTTGTTGAAAAGGCATTCCATGCGGCAAAACTACGAATTATGTTCATCTCCAGGCCACTTCTGTGCTTTCAACTCAAAGATAAATTGCCTGTTTCTGCCGTCTCTTTCTGTGTATACCTATTTACTTGTTCCTGTGGGGCAAGGTACATTGGCCGCACGAGCAGACGTTTATCTGAACGAGTCCGTGAGCATCACCCGGCCTGGTTGAACAGTGGAGTAATTAGGACGATTAACAGCTCAATCGTTTCACACCTAGTGGACTCAAACCACGTAATCGATGTGGCTGAGGCGTTTCGACCCGTCTACTTGGTTCGCACCCGCCGATCTAAGAGGATTAGAAGTCGCATTTTGGCCATAGCGGAAGCGATCGGAATCCACCTACATAATCCCCCCCCCCTATGCTCCCAAAAGCAATTCGTAAGAACACTCGGCCTTCCATGGCCAACACCACACACGACACAGCCATTCCCCCACCCACCTGTAATGACCCAAACCAGTGCACGTGTGTGAGGACCAAAGTGTGAGCGACATCCGGTCATGGAACTGGAATGTTGATTATCTCTTTTCCAATTTGTCTTGATCTCTCCACCCCTTCCAAACTGTTTGATATAAATTGTGATGTATTAGCCTGTAAAAGAATCACCGCAAACGAGCTTGTTCGCTACTTTGTGTTTTCTCACAATGAGTATTGATGGTATATTCAGACAATATTGATGATATTCAGGTGTAAAACTGTAGCTACTACTACCAGAAACAAAAACGTGCATGGATTATCG
>UZAN01044688.1:0-11706 GCA_900618425.1 Echinostoma caproni | reverse complement strand
CTCTCCCCGCGATCCTTATTATTGATCACATTGTTGATATCACAGATTACGAAACAAAATTCCGTAGTGAAAATTCCCTAATCCACCAGGAGGGACAAGAAAATGTTCACACGAATTTCTTGGCGCGTTTTGCGGGCGTGTGTATGTGTTGTGTTGTGTTGTGTATGTGTTGCATGCTACTCAGGGTCCGCTGCATTCATGAAAAAGTTCGAATTGAAAACAGATCACAGAGACGTTTTTCGGACGATAGTCAATCATCATGTCGCTCGTGTGTGTGTGTGTGTGCGTGTGCGTGTGTGTGTGTGTGAATCCAATGGATAGTAACAAATCCGCTTTGTTTGTATGGAATCACAGTCACCACCACCACAACAACCACCGAACACCGTTGGTTCTGGATCGTCATCGCATTTCAAAATTACTTACACTTTTCTAACTCGGAATATGAGTTTTGTGCGTTTAGTTGGGTTTCACGAAATGATAAATGTTATCAGATTGTAGCAGTTAGACAGGTTTTCTTTCGAAAATATCTAGTGCTCCTCTTACAGTAATTTCATTGAATAATGTTGCGTTCAAACACATTTTATACATTTTATGTACTCAGGTTAGGGTGCCGCATGAATGATGGGAAACTGGTAAATACTGTTGGACAGTCAACTTGGTGGACTCCTTGCAAAAGCGACTGCCTCCAGTGCTTGAAAAATGAAGAACAAATGGAACATTGACAAAATGAAAATATAATAACTGTATCAAGTGTATGAGTCATTTTTATAAATGTATTCTAATTATGATTTTCACTGAGGTTTCGCTATTTTACAACCCATGTACCAGCACCCGCTGTCGAAATCGAGAAATCGTACACTTTACCGGCATGTGACTAATGGGAACAAAAACATAATTGGGGATTAGTGCAGGTATTTTGCGTCTGAGTTGGAGCAATACCATGTTCAATCCGGTGAATGAGGTTCAAAACATTAAGCGTTGGGAGGAACAAATGTAATGAAAATGTCACAGTGTTGCACGAGTTTGATTAATATCTGTATCTTCGGATAATATCTGATGATTTCGGAATAATTAACTCACTTCTTGGTTGTCAACGTAATTGTTTGACAAGCTTTTTATAAACTTCACCTTAATTCTGTATAAACCTCTCGAAGCGAGTAAAGTAAAAGTTACAATGTAAAACACTGTTCGGGCCCAGCTTGCATAAATGAAAGCCTCAAAAGGGCAGTGAGTCAACAGACAGACTGCTTTCTTTGGGATTGTTTTCTTGTCGAAAACCACTGCCGCCGCCACCACCACCACCAGTAGATGAACATATGGCTACATGAAAATGGTTGGTTAATTATACTCAATAAAGGTATGGAATGTTAATTCTAAAACAGTTTATTGACGTTAATGTGCACTTTCCAATTGCAGTCTGTAATACCAGCGACATGATTGTTTGTATAAAGGGGAGGTAGTTGCGCCAACCAAGGCTATCTACTCATCGCATTTCCCGTCCCGTCATGGACTAATGTTAGTGCTATCTGAAAAGCTTAAACCATAACCAGGATAATGAACCTCAGCGCTCTTGGTTGAGTGAACCAAAACGGATGGATTATTCGTGAGAAAAATTTCTTCAATCCTTGCAGCTCTGATAGAGTAGCTTATTTGGAGAGGTGAAAAGGTCATACTGGAAAGTCCTAAATCACCCGAACTGCGATTTACACGTCGGTGCTTTTGTTGATTATTTCAATGCTACCTGTTTTGACACCGATTCATGGGGCTGATCACAATTCGTCCAATTTGTGTTTCTCTAATTATCTATGCTTATTTATCGCCCATGGTTGGTTTAAAACTATGTAAATTCACCACAAAGCGGTGGCAAATTTGATCAGGGCGTCTTCATCGTGCACGGGTTGGAGAGCCGGATGGTCAAAAGGCCAGTCAACTCAACGACTGCACACTGTGTGAGTTTATGGGGAACTGTTCATCCCCCGTGGCTTGTGTACGGTCGCTTACCCTAATTATGAATGAGGTAGACGCGCACATGCACACGCACGCGTGCATGAACAGGAATCGGAACATTCACGCACATGTACACAAACACCAACAGACAAGCCTGACAACTGAGGCAATGGGTCAGTGTCCTGTAACTAGGGTATCACGTCAGTGATCGGCTAATCAATGCAGCGAATGTTGTCAGATCGCACATACATAAGCACGCACAAATATACAATCGAGTGGCCCAAACACACACGAGAGAGTGAGAGTACTTTTAAATGCACACCCCAAGCCACTGGTCATAGGGTACCGAAGACAAGACTGCCCGAACAGCTGATAGTCGATGCTACCTTCGAATGCGGTGCACTGCACTTATTCCTGACCGGGGTAGGCATAAAACGTATTTTTCACGGTTCTTCTTTGACTAGTTACGGCTAGGCTAAACCTGACAGCAATGTTAGTGGTGGGAGTAGTGTGGACTCGATAATTGCCTTTCCTCAGACTGTGCGTGCTCATGAAAACAATCACATCCTTTGTCACTGCATTGGAAACAATAAACGAACTCGCTTTTCGGACATTGTTCGTCAAATGAAAGTAGAAAAGGTCACTGCGGAGTTTAGAAATAGTTTGATCGGCCCTATTCTTTCTTTTTGCTTTCACGGGGTTTGTTTCTACTGACCTATGCGAATAAGCTCCTCCGGATAACGGGTAAGTGCATCCGAGTATTCGAGAGTCCATTGCCAAAGGGTCACACTTCAATGACCGTAAACTAGGCCACAAACCAAATCCTACGTCTGGTTAGACAAAAGGTCACCGGAACTATAAAAGTGGCGAATCCATCATGCTGCGTGGAAAAAAACAGACCATCATTCACGCAAAGCTCACGTATAAGACTACAAATTACGTCATGAACTCTCAAACTTTACTGCTGATTCCGCCGGTGGTTTAGTCCTAGATCTTGTGGGAAATGCCCGTCAAGGTGTAAATCACATTCACTGTTTAAGCGCCGTTTTGCCAAGCATTTCTTAAGTGCAGCGACGCGGCTTTTGTGAACAGGACTAAATGGAACCATTCACGATAAAGCTGTCAGTCGCTGTTATGACCATATTTCAAGGTTACGTATGTTCCAGATAGTCAGTTGTTGATCAGGGATAGCTTTTTTTCAAGTCTAATTGCCCATGCGATTCACTCATTCACTTACTTCCATCATCATTCTCTATTTCACTATGGGAACAGTCTGTTCCTGATGTAGGACCCTATCAGTAAACACATCCTCAGGTGTATGGCGCTTGTCACAATGATTGATTAAGGCCGACCAGTTTTTGGCCAACTAAGCTGAGACAGACAGAGAGAAAGACATCCAGTATAACCAAATAGAGGGAAAACTTTGGAGGGTTTTAGATGGTAAACAATTTTCACATCCTAAGCAACAAAGATAAGGGGAAAAATAACAGAACGGTAGGGTACAAAAGTGCAAATATCTTATTTGTTCTTTTGTGTACTACAGAGACAGGTCCAACTGCCGAGAGAATGCTGTCTGTTCGACATGTTGGTTGAGACGCGTATCGCTGGTGTATACGTGTCTTGAACTGTTAAATTTCCAGTGTCGCGTATTGAGGCAACTTAATTATCGCATCAGATCAAGCCGTTTACATGAACCGGATTACTCTGTCTATTTCTGAACCTGTTTGATAGTTGAGTGGTAGTAAAAGATTTTCCAAAGCAGAGGGTAGCATACTGTTGACCATATCGAAAAAACAGTCACAGGTTTTCAGTGTATCTGTGTGGTTGGCTCATACTCGCAGTTGGCTCGCGGTCTTTTGCGCCTTTGCAACAGCAATTTGAGGTTCCAGTTACAATGGCTTCGATAATTGTGATACATATTTTTGTATCCATTTTAATAGGAAATTCGATATGTTTGCACTCTTCACTTTCGCATGGGATAAAAAGTGAAAAGTTATTTTAGGTATTGTGATAAAGATAACTTTGAAGGTATACTTAAAACGGCACAGTAGTGTATGCTCTGTTGGATGGTAATAGGTGTTAATAACCTCCTATTCTGTGTCGGTTCTTAATGAGTATCCATCCTATTTGAGAACGTTATCATGAAGCTTGGCTTATTGCTCAATTCTAAACCCAGTCACTGTTTAAAGGCAAGCAGTCACGATCTGTTATTTTCAGTGTGGCTGAGGGAACATAAAAATCGAACAACTTAAAGTTAACTCAGTTACCAAATCATTAAAGCCCGTCGAAACAAGTGTGTTATGAGTCCACTGTGAGCGTTATGGTAGATATGTAGATATTGTGAAGTCCTATGTTGTTCATAACGAGTTCATTTCCGCGGTCTGTTTCTTCAATCCGAATTCCTTAATGTTAATCCGGCTTTGATATTGACCTTTGGATTGATGTGACCCCTGGGCAATCACTGGTGCAGATTATTTGATAAAGTCATGCGTAAACCAGCGTGTAACATCACTCGTCTGACGGGCAGACACCAAAACGTCCTCTTGATGCCCTGTCCTGCCCTCTCACCTCTTACTCGTATAACGATTTGGCGCGCCATTAGTTCCCGACCCTCTGTTTATTGTTATCAATTGGACCACCACCATTACACAGAGAACTTAAACAATGCGTATCCACTTCTGTAACTGGATGCCGTTATAAATTGGTGTATGCTCGTACCACTGCCTACCGTTTGTCTGTCATCCCCTATCTTTCGAGATTTCTGGCTCAAAAGGCCTCCGTTAGTGAAAACGTTTTGAATTTCCTACGCAACTGATATCTATTTTCAAAATTACATACATTCCTTTGAATTTACGACGCTTTTTCACTTTTTTCTTTGTGACCGTATGTGTTTGGATAAATAAATGATCCTGGAGTGCAAGAAGCTGAGAATCCATCCATTAGGATGAATAAAGCGATTCTTGACCTTGACTTAATTTGACAAATAGTTTTGCTTTCTCTATTAATGCTTAAACTTGCCCTAACAACAACAAAGTTCAATCCAGTTAAATCCGATTTGTTGCTCTCGTCACCGGCATGATGAACTTTCCACGCCTCTCAAGTTTAAATGTAAATGTCCATTGCGATGGCTTATCCTACCTGGCGTCGAGTACTAGTGACTCAGGCGATGATCACAGTCTGAGTTCTCTGTGTCTGCGTTTGTGGTGTCAAAGCGCCACTGTACCATACATGCATTGTTCAAGCATGACGGAAATCAGAACCACCTCTACTCTTTCTCTCTCTGTGTGTATCTACTTTGTTCTAGTTAAAAGACATTGTCTAGGCTTGTGCGTGAAGCTGACCTTCGTCCAGTGCGTAGCATTCATTCATTCGTTCTTTCATCCACCCATCCATCCATTCACTCACGTCCGTCGTAGTGTTTGTGCTTGTGAGTGCGGCGTTGAACGTGTGTGTGTGTGTGTGTGTGTGTGCGTGCGTGCATGTGTGCGACCAACCACGCACTTGTGCGTCTGCCCACAGAAGTCTAATAGAGGTTGAATGTATGAACAAGAGCCGAAAGCATCATAGTGTAGTACTCCAGTGGATCCACGTTTGTCTTGTTCTCCCCCACCCGTCTGTTTGCCTGTCTGGCAATTTTTCTGTCTGCACTCTACTGTATTTCATTCATCAGTCTGTACCACATATTTGCGTGTTTGTTCGCTATGACAAAACCCCCACCCCCGCTGAATGCCTCTAATTGTGTGTGTGTGTGTATAGACACACACGCACACGTACGCAAACGTCCGCATGCGCGTGGCCTAATGCGGAGCCTACGGACGAATTCTCAGGTGAAGTTCGGCGATGGGTTGCAAAAGGTTAGCTAAACTGCAGACAGGTGCCTGTGTGTGTGTGTGTGTGTGTGTGTGTGTGTGTGTGTGTGTGTGTGGATATAATGGTTCGGCTTCACGAGATGCTTGAGTACTCTGGCCAATGCATCATAGACTCGACTCCCCAAAGCAGGTTTCACCGCAGTGGTTTACTCTTGGTCAATGAATGTCCCCTTCTCAGTTTACTTCATATCATGCCTCACACTCCAATTAACGACTCCGTAATTTGTTTCACACGTCTCCGATTCGGGCGGGGCAGGAAACGGTTAGGATTCCGAGTAAAACATGTACACATGAGCCTCAGTTTATGACAATCTATCTATCATTTGCAATTAAGAGAACCCCTTCCAAATTCTAACTATTATAATTCAATTAAATTCCACACAATGGCCTTAAATGCATATGTATCTAATTATCCAAACGCTTGAATTTGTGCATTGTCACTAGAACGACGTGAAAAGACAATGAGTTGGTCGCGGGTGTAAATTCTCTCGTAACTTTCGGAAATAATATTGCACAAAAAATCGAGCTGATGGTATTCCAAAGCTCTTAGGGTGATCTTTCTAAATACGTCAAAGTCCATATAAAGGAATAGAACGAAATTGTGAAATTATAAGTTGAATCCACTGCATTATTACTTGACACGAAAACATTTGGAATTTTCCAAAATAGTTGTGGTCTTTCACCAACCCGGTGAAACAGAAACACAGAAATGGAAGAAAGTAGCAGTACTCTTGATTCCCTCCCTCCTATCCGTACACGGCGCTTGCACTTCCAAAGCTTCACCTCATATGTTGCATGCTATCAGGGCCTTATGTGGTTCGTCCATCCAAGTCCCCTGGCTTAAGTAACTGGTTTCCATCACTGAACAGCAGGTCCTCCCGTCTGCTGTTCATCACACGAAAGTGTTTAATAAAAAAATATTGTCTACGATATTAGCGCCAAACCGATAGTGGTAGGGAAAGCCATTTTCGCAGGGATTCTGCTGCAGCTGAGATTCAACTGTATCCAGGTTTGGGTGATTCGTGGATTAAGATTTCCAACACATTCCGGGGCTTGTTCTTCGTCTACCATCTTCAGGCGTTAACTACATAGGTTCTTGTTGAACGACGACGTCATAGGCGGAACGAATTCACATGAACGCATTCCCGGATCAGTCATCGGCTAGGGATTGCACGCACATGTCCGAGCCCATGATCTCCTTTACACAGGATGCATAGTTTGCAGATTTCCCCGTCAGCCGACCCAACCAAACCCGATAGGGGCTCGGCTTCTTCTTCTGCACTTACATCTACACATTCACATTCACAATGTAGCTTAAAGTTCTTTGCCGTGATGACCAAGAGCTTCAAAGTTTATACTGTTAACAACTCGACTTATCGTACATACCTACGGGTGAGTAAAATTTGAAATTTTACAATCGGATGGTCTGGAAATATATGCGGTTGGGTTGCCCGCCTGTTTGAGGCGGATCAGATAACACAAAACACCATCGGTGACTTATAGGGCACCTCGTCATTTTCTCCCAGAGGAAGATGGGTAAATTCGCAGAAGATGAAGTGCCGGATGGATTTCAGCAAAATGTGGTGGAAATTTGCGTAGCCTATCATCAAAAGTACAGAAATCTAGACGAATTATAATGTTCAACAGAAACTATCCAGGTTTCAGTAAAACTTGGTATTTTCTCAGAAACGTGGTAGTGTTAAGCCGTGTTAAATTATTGAAAGAAAGGCAGACCGGATAGGGCATTGTGCGCGAGGGGTGAGGCTATGAAGTAGAGTAAAAGGCAGTTGAAGGGAGTGAGCGGCGGTCAGAACGATTTTGTGCTGATGTACTCAAAATGGGGTGCTTTTGGATGTGACCTTGACGCTTTTGTCTTCGTTTTCCTTCTTCCCCCATTGTCATCATCGTCGTCATTTTCCTGTTCGCTTTGATCTATTGATTGGATGACCCAATTTCTGGACTTGTCTCCGGACCGTATTTTCCTCACCACTCAGCAAGGGAGCGTACATCGCCATATGCGTTTGTGCGTCTGTCCGCGTTGGTGTGCAGGCGTGCGTGCGTATCTGTGTCCATATGAACGTATGTCTGGTTCGTGTCACAATCATGTTTGTACTGTTTTGATGTGTATGCGGACGAGGGTGGTTTGTGTGTGTGTGTGTGTGCGCGTGCGTGCGTGTGTGTGTGTGCTTGCCCTGATGAAGATCATTGGGGAATGAAGACACGTTGAGTGAGTGAATCCACCACGAGCATCTAAATTGGTAACTTTTCTGAATATCGTCCATTGATGCTCTCTTGGTAAAAGCATTTGCTTCACCTTCTATAACGAACTACGAATGGTTACCAGAGCTTCCGTTAGCCTAGGGAACGATTTAATTAAACGCGCTATGTAACGCTGGCAAACTTGTCAAAAATGATGTCTGCGTTCGAAGTGACCTCAGTTTTCCGTTGCATAAAAGTGCTTTTTTCGGTTCAGACGTAAATTCAGGGGGTCGGTCCTAGCAGTTGTACCGCGGTACTGGGATTCCCATTACTGCTGTCAGACACCAACATCGAGCGGAGATTTTATACAATTCTGATGATATTTCGCTCCCACGAGACAAAATGTGTCCGACAAAAACACTTCCCCAGTTCATTCATCCGAAACCATCCTTTTTGTTGTATTCCCTATTTGTTCTATGGGTCACTCATAATGTTGGACCTCCCTCTTCAGATGACTAACGTAAAGATTGGGGAGTACCTCTTATGACGAACACAACTCGGATTACCGGATCTTTGTTCGGGTGTTGAATGGTGGATATGGACTAACCCACCGCCCTTTGTTTGCAAAATCGAACGTGTGAATGTTTTTTTTGTGTAATTGGTGATGGTATAATGAGTGAAGCATTTTCTAAGGGCAGATTTATTGATCAGGTTTAAGAATCAGAGAATGAATCTTAAGATTACTAACGGACGCTTTTTGCTAAATTTTCCAATTTAACGAAAAACTAAAATTTGATGAATTTGTGACTAAACCAATCTGGTGGTCATTCTATTATTTTGTGTATGATATGAATAAGTTAAATCGCTGACGTTGCCACCCAGTTCAATATGCTATCGACTCCCAGCTAAAGTTTTGATACGAACGTGATTTCCCTTTTACGAATATTCTTTTCTTTCTTTCTTTTTCATTTTATTGAATATACAAAGATACAATATGTAGATTCCCGTCACCAGTGTCCACCGTAACAATGGCCTATTCAGCGGCTTATGCATTCTAGTCGCTACTTTTAGGGAGTTTACTTTGATAAATGTCCTTTGGGAAAGATATTGGGCAACGGAGCTGACACAGTTCTACATAGTTTTTTATTGCACTACAAGTTTCAACACACAAGAGTGATCTTCGATGATAAACCGTTCAAATTCGAATGGAGTTTAAAAAAAGATTACTTTAATTGGACACAACCAGATGGGATCACAGTGAAATGAACTTGCAGTGAAAGGATATAACTTTCTTCTCTCTCCATTTTCATTCCTCGTTTTTTGTTGAATTTGTATTTTGCCTTGAAGATCTCAGTCTGACCCACTGAAAAGAGTGTCCAAGTAAAGACCACAATCATCATTATGTTCTCAAACCGATAACCCTGTACACCGAATACGCTCCTACACGCGCACGTTTATCATTAGAATATCAAAACTTTCAGTTTTCACTAAAAGCTGTGTTCTGACAGATGTATCTAAATTACGGTTGTCTAAAATGACAAGATTTCATGAGGGCATTCTCCGAATAAAGTACGGTAGACGAAACGAGTTATTTTTTGATAAGTCATCAGCTGACCTTTTATAATTTTACAGATAAAGCATTTCATATTGCTCGACCCAGGGTGAGGTGGATCTTATTACACTGTGTACAGGGCGACCCCGTGTGCGACGACATTTTTATTTCGGTTAAAAGATTCTAAATTTCCCGGCTAGTCTGGTAGGCAGCAAAATCTACGAGAGAAAAACCAACAACTGCGATCACTTTGGACTGCACTTTATTGGATGACCACTGGTTGTGAACCACCTGACAAATCTAAAATTTTGATGCTCTCACTACAACTGATGACTTTCTAAGTAGAGGTCAAGACATCACCACCGAAAACGTCTTTGTCAGTCTCAGAATAGTTAAGGCACTCAGCAAGCGGTAGATCACAACTGCAAGTACTGAGTGCTTGCAAGTCGTATCGCAGAACAAACTCCGTCGGCGTCAATCTGTAGATAGCTTTCCAAGCGTACATTACAACGCCGAAATACAGAAAATTGATGAAAAAGCAAACTGTTTTACGACAAACACAAATGCGCACTGTACATCGCTGATAACCAGGTGGGGAAAGAGTGCACAAACTGTTCTCTGAAGAGATGGATAATAGCGGTTTGAGAGCATAAAAATACCGCATTTGCTGTCATTTAGGCGGTAAAGACAATCGTTTAAAAGCATAGAATGGTCGTTCAAGAACCATCGACAGAACCAATATTGTGAAACCATTTTCTTTTTTATCTGTAATAAAGTAAACTAATGCATAAATAAGATAATGGAAAACCGAAAAGTTCTGATTCGTGATAGTTATTTCCCATAAAGTTCGGCAGAAAACAGTTTGGCTGCGTATTCTGAAAAGTTTGTTTCAACTAGTTTTTATTTTGAAACCGATTTCGAGAGCACCTGAAACAATCTCTCTACAAATTTTAATGTTGATCCTGGGATGACATGAAATAATTTTCCGTCGGACTTCCCTGTTCCGGTTTCACGACCTCTAGACTGCATAATGAGGTCATGAGAATATCGTACTGTGAAACCAATTTCCCATAGTTTAATATATTTTGTCTTATGGAGGAAATTTTTTGTAGCCAGAAAACTGTGAAATGAATCTTAAATGTATCGAGAGAAGGAAGTGATTACAATTTGGTGAATAGGTCTTTTTCCACAGCTTTCTCAATGTTCTCATAAAATGCTCTTCGAATTATCAAGAGGAAATGAGTTTTTTATAACTATCAGTTTTCTTTGTCACTTAGGCTTTCTATCCTCTTAATTTATACATCGGCTTGATGTCATCAAAAAGAATTATTTCGTCAAAACCGATCAATTTGTAGTCATGATCATGGCAGTGGATTTTAAATGTCGTCAAGGCTTGGAAACGGTCTTTAAACGATCGCCGTTGTCCTTTCAACCTTGGAAATTATTGTCTCTATTACAGGTTTGAATGCGCAGACCTGCTTTAAAGGCACCCGGGGACTGTGAATGACCGAAGAGGAATTTATAGTGGTTTTGGCGGAGAAATTGTGCTCCGACCGAAAGTTAAATACCAATGTTTTCTGAAGACTTTAGCATCTTGAATGGATAACACACACACACACACACTCACCATCTGCCGTTTATGTGGGAAACGGTTCTTGGCTTCGTGTTACTTTTGGAGTTTCCACCACACTTACACTCACGATTTCTCATAATTCCAAACCTCATGGTAAATGGAATTTCATATACGGCTTTCTTTTTACCCAACCGAGATATATAAAGCGACGGCGTTTAGGTTGTAAAAACAGAACACCATTCACACTTGAAAGGAAATCACTGTGACACAATTATGTTTCCATGCTCGTTTATATTCCAATCGTTTCACACTGGAGCGGATGATTTTCTCATTTACACAATGTCAAAAGCGCCTGCAGTACACTTTTCATACACTGATAGTTCTTTTTGTCTGGTCAAAATGATGTTATGAAACACATCAAACAATTTATTCGAAGATCAACTGAGAAATAATACTTATCGCCGGAAACACATATTCGAGAGGCAATTAAAATTTTGGTACTCACGAGTACTATTTCTTCCTCGGTTTAATAAGTTGCCTTATTGTAGACAGTTTAAAATTATCCA
>UZAN01044687.1:19635-35238 GCA_900618425.1 Echinostoma caproni | reverse complement strand
GTTAGAGACACTGAGCGATATGGCTGGGTGTCGTAAACAGTGGCGTTCGTGCATCTCCTCAATTTCTTTGCGACCTTAGACCACTGAACTTCTCCATTTCTTTTCCACTCCACTTTCAACTTTCCTTTTTTTCTCCTGTTCTTCATCCCATTGGGCAGCCAAAAGACAGCAACCAAAACCGGCGCTCGAATGTGCGTGGTAATGGTTGTTCAAACTGAAAACTGAAACTTGCCATGCGCATTGAAATCATCACTTCAGATTCACGATGGATTTAGACATCTGACATGTTTTACCATAGGTCATAAATTCTTAATTACTCTACTTTGATCTATTTAACGACTTGTGAACAAAACGACAGCCTTAGCGCCACACCGTCAAAAGCCCACCTTCTTCGACTCATTTTATTCACCCATAGGTTTCAGAAACTTTGATAGCGCTTTTAATAATGTAAATTAAATAGAAGTTCCCTTCATTCGCTTCTCTTATGGTGTCCGTTTTCCGCTCTCTGATTCGCTCATTCCGTGGTCAGTTCACTGATAGCAAGCTATTAACACACCTCTCACCTGCGTTTCAGAGAAGCTACTTCCGAACTCAATATATGATGCTCATGTTGACTGAATTTTTTTGTAGTTGTATTAGTCGCTCCCTGTGTGTTCGTGTTTTTAATTAGCCTGGTAGCCTATGTTGACATTGTTTGCTAACTATCGTGCTTATTCGCTGATATTTTGTATTAAAATATTTGGACTTAGAGTTCCATTGAACGTCATATGAAGGTTAGCATCATCATCGACCATTTCGGCTATGATAGTTTTGACAATGATCTTGGTGAAAAAAATCGTCCATCGACTAATTGGTTTTTACAGTCTCGATTATTTGTGTTTACCACTCTGGCTCTTCATGTTTGGTCTTTGTCCTGAATCGCGTTTGATTTGTTTTGTTGTTAATTTGTTGTGCGCTGTTCACATGACTAGATTCTTCACGGATGGTCAACCCTTCATCCCGCCCGTCCGTCCATCTATTAATCAGTCTCCGTTAGTCACTTAGGCTGAAATTTCTATATTTTCGTGTGGTTTTGCCTATCGATCCATTTTCACGTGTTTCTGTCTAACCGACCGACCGATTGCCCGATTCGCGTCCCATTTTCCTCACGGTGCCGTCAGTCCGTCTGTTCCGGTTTTCCGGTGAATCCTATTGACCAGTCTAGACTTTTTGGGGTAGATCGAATTTAGCTTGAATAAAATTACTTTTGTCTGTCCCAATTAACTGTACTTTTGCTTTTTCGGGTTGCATTTACACAAAACAGCCGTCACTTTT
Organism: Echinostoma caproni; assembly: GCA_900618425.1. Taxonomy (NCBI): domain Eukaryota; kingdom Metazoa; phylum Platyhelminthes; class Trematoda; order Plagiorchiida; family Echinostomatidae; genus Echinostoma; species Echinostoma caproni. The sequence continues at coordinate 33,924 of UZAN01044687.1, read as the reverse complement.
CTTCCTGCAAAAGTAGATAGCTTATTCTCGTGGTATCATGATGAAAATAATTGTTGGCCGTAGTCCAAAAACAGACTGCTTGTTGATTCATTTCACCGAGCTTCTTTGTGAAAAGTTGTTTACTCTATGCTTAGTTACACATATTAAGCTGGTTCCTTATCGGCCACGAGACAGAAAGATGAGCCAGTATCCGGAGTTGTGGCAAGTTAAGTAAGGCCGTCGCTTTATCTTGGCATACGAATCACTGGAAGCTGGCTGTTCCCGGGAACAGGGTAAGCCTGGTTTCGAATCTCTCAAAATGGGTCATGCAGTTGGGCCGCTGGCACCCTGTTCACTCTGGTCATCGGGTGAAAAGGGCATCTTGCACTTGCGAATCGCACGTCGAGGGTTTAAGGTTCTACCAAGTGGACAACGGTCTTCAATGAAATACTGTCTTAAAACACTGATGCTGAGCCATGCGAGTCAGGCTATTTGATTGTTCCGGTTACCAAACACAAAACGGAGAAACAAACACTGGAGATGAACAAAAAATTTCATTTATTCCTGGAATAAATATTGCTGAAATTCACTTGTTCCTGTTGTCCTTTCCGCTTCCTCCTCTAGAATCATGCGTTTGCAAAATCTACTCCCTCCGGAGGCGATTCAACGTATTCGTCAGATCTGGCAAGAAATCTATGGTTCAAACAAATCCGTGGGATCTATTCGTGGAGCTGGTTCTGTTGACAGTGCTTCGTCATTAGCCAGGAGTGCGGTTGTCACTGGTTCTTCTCCAATATCTTCTTTGATAACGACCACCACTACCGCGGTGATCGGATCTGCTACTCTGTGTCCGAGGCCTTCATCAAACGCGGTCACTTTACGTGAACATTTTGCTCGTCGTGTGCGCCAGGTCGTGCGCCAATACCTCGGTCCAAATGCGTTGGTCAATTTAAATCGGGTATCCGCTGCCACTACCGCTAGTGCTGTTTCTACCGCAACTCTCTCCGCTCCTGTTAGCCACGTTTCCCCGTCGGGCTCGACTCGCGATTCAAACTCATGTATAGTTCTGGCCAATTCGACCTTGACTATCCCCACCTCTACATCTATAGCCAGTTATGCCACCGTGACCCAATTTCCTCAGGTTGTCTGTCCTCAGGGTAAGTGTGGTTCCGTTTTTCTTGTGTGTGTATGAATGCTTCCCAGAGCTTTGTAAATCCTTATATGATTTTTCTGTTGTTTTACTTGGATGTAAACCATTCGTCCTGGGTGGATTTATCGCACTGACACAAAAGTGCCTCAGGCTGTCACGGTATCATCTCAAGCTTCCGGGTCAACATACTGTTCAAGCTTCCTGGGGATGTCTGAATGACCACCATGCTGCTTAGATTCCTCAGCCTGTCCAGAGGAAGTGATGGTAATGGGACGAAAGTGTTTGGATTGAAATTAAATGAAGACAATGGTAAAGGTTTTACATGTGATGGAAATGTTTGTGATAACCGACAAAGAGCACTGGACAGCTATTTCGCCCTTTTTGGGACTCGTCAGCAGTGCGTACTTTTTGTGTCCTTGTCAGGACAGGAACATTCAAGTTGGGACTTCAAACCTTTACCACTGAGCTACATGGTCGACGGTCATCACCTTGTGTGAATGGCTCAATCAATTTTAGAGTAGCAAGCCTGGTGCCTCTTAACAATCGAATGGGCTTATCAAAGCTTGCTACTCTAAAAATCATGAAAGGTCTTCGGAAATCAGAGATTGAACATGTTCATATAGATGCATTATTATACGGAAATCGCTATGATGGAACCAGTACCGTGTTTGAGTATAGACGAGAATAGACGATATGGGCTAACTGCACTTGTGATTTTCGTACTTTTTAGATGATGGACTTCTCTATGGGTAATAGGGTCAATGGTGAATAGGCAGTTTTTTCGTGTATGGAAACACAAAATCGTTTAAGCGATAAATGACGGCAGCATTGGGGCTGTCCACATCAATAGTTGTGTTTGTTCATCGTTGCTCGTGTTCGCACAGCAATTTGATTCCTTGCCACAACACTGTTCAATTTCGGAACCCCAAGACTTATTTTGCGAAGGAAGCATTGAATCCCTTGGTCTCCGCTCCGATTTTCCGGGAAAGCTGTTTGGCAGTGGTTTTTTTGGTTTGTCTTAAACGCTTCCAACAGCTTTTAGCAACGGAAACACTCTAGCAGTGTGAAAAAATTTTTACCGTGGGACAGCACAAATTGGAAATTACACTAACTGTTTTAGTAAACTTTTTAATAGAGTGGCGAGATTGTTGAAGGGAAAACCACGAGGAGACGACGGCTGGCGATTTCTCTAGGAGAAGGAGTTGATCGACCAGGTTGATTGAGGATGAAATGAGACTTTTGCAAAATGTCATTGCAAACCGGCTTCGAACAATCTCTTCGTCCAATAAAGCTGACCGAATATCTGTAGGTGCGGAAAAAATATAGGGACGCAGAAATTTCTCCATTCATTGTCTACAATGACAATTGGTTTGAGACATTCAGTATAAGCGGACTACTGCAAAACGTTTATTGTGTAAAAACGTAAAGATTCTACTGTAGTGTGTTTTGTGACGTGCGTATTGTGTCGTTACCTATCGATAAATGCTTTTCCACCGTCTCTTTTGTGTTGATCAACAAAAGACAATCCTACTTTTAAAGGGGATTGCATTTTGTTTCTCGTGACTGATTACCAACTGACCAAAAACAGTTGTGGCAAGCACATCCCATAGCATAATCCTACGTTGCCTCTTGAATGGGATTTAGTTTCTCCTTATATCGCGTCCGATGAAATATAAATTATTTAGTCCTCCTTGGATGAATTTTTTATCGTCACCATTTATATCAATCCCTGCTTGCGGCACGTGCAAAACCAATGGCCCCATTTCTGTGTTTCAGGCTTCTAGTATTCATTAGGTGATGCCGATCTACCCTGAGCATAACAAAATAGTTCAATTATTTGCTCGTGGGCGTAATACTGTTAGGTCCCCCTGGGTGAAAGCAAGTAAAATCCTTTGAGTAGTTAGCAGTCGGAGCCTTTGACTTCCCAATGTTTGACACGCAGGACAGCGGGGCAGTTTGTCAAAGCCACAATCCATTGGGGACATTTTGCAAATCATGTTGTTGGAATGCCGTTTCAAGCCGCCTCGTTTGTTTATTGTGCACCCAAGTGCGCTGAACAGCAAACGGGGCGACCCCCATAGTCACTAGGACCTGCTGCTCAGTGGTGGCAACCGGCAACCTAACCCCCGGGAATTGGAGTGGCGAACTGCATAAGGCCCCGATAGTTTAGGCGTGGTATTGAACCAGATGACAGCAGAGCTGCTTACCGCCATCAGTGCGGCCAGGCTCATGTGTGGATCTCCAGTCAAAGCGCGAGGACGATGGTTGTGAGACGTGCCTTGGTCACACACGCCTCAATTCCCATGACAGGGTTGTTCACCTTGCTATAGTACGCTTACGTGTGTCTGTGTCTGTTTTCCCCTCCCTCCTGAAAAGCCGCATGCTCCGCTCACATCAGTGGATGATATGCGGTCAACGTTTGAGCCCATGCTAACGCCCATCGCATGAGGTTGCAATGGGATTCATGAGCTACACCTCAACAGGCTGCACTAATGCACCATTTTGTCATGTTCGTTCGATATACTACGCGTCATTGCTGTCCCAGAATAATATCCAGTTTGTGTTCCGCTTGCAGATCATATTTTATCTGTGTTACGGCCACCCATGCGTCAGCATAACCGTAGCATGCCACGGGAATTGAGGCGTGTGTGACCGAGGCATGTCTCACAACTGTCCCCTTCGCGCTCCAACTGGAGATTGCGAAATGTTCATCCGTATATGGCTAGGAGACTTCAACAGTTGTTGGGCCGGACAGCACGGGTGATAACAAAGGGTCAACTTGAAATGATGGCGAGAAATATTGATTTGCTGCTTAATCAAATCGAATGGAAGGTGGGGCAACTTGGATTGATACCCGAACATCTTGAAATGATCCTCGGACTATTTGAACTGCAGTATTGATCTGTCTGCCGTTGCCGGTCGGCGGAGGAAGACATTAATAAACTATTTCCCCAACTAACAATAATAATTATGTATTTTTACTTTTTTATTTTACTGAATATACAAATGTACAGTCAACATTCAGGAAGGGAGGCCGCGGCCATACAAAAGCTGTCTTGACAATACAGTATTAAGGAAGACGGGCGGCGGTGGAGCGGTACGAACCCTGGACTCCCAGGTCACATGTCGGTGATCTTGGCCACCACCGCCCTACGTCACTCTACGGCAATCATTTACGCTTGTCGTATTTCGCTCATCTGCTGTTTGGAATACTTCATCGTGAATTAAATAGATATCCTTCCTAGGTTACTCGTTACCGGCAGATTGATGTATCCTGACAGTTTCTCCAAAACGGTGTCCATTAAGTGACATTCTACAAAAAACGTTTAATGACCTCTTGAAACTCAATTTGAATAATTCATCCCGTGGTAACAATATAATATAATAATAATAATAATCCAATATATCACATTCTAGTTTGTGACTAACCGTTTCCAGCTTGTAACGGTCCTTTTGTGCGTGTGTATTAATTGTGTTCCCGAACACCCCGCAACGGCTCCATCATCTCCGTTTTTATTCAATGTCATCAGTGCGGCACTAGCCACTGCTATTGTGCCGTGATAAAATCTGTGCCCGGGCACCTCTGCGCAATATAAACTCTGAGAAAAACCAATTGACCGATCAGGTTAAGAGTAGGATTAGGACAAAATTTGGGCTGCTTATCTGGGATTGCAATAAACATAACAATTTGACGTACTGATAACCATCGAAATTGGGTAAGGAATTCAGCAACTGTAATTTGTTTTCCATTTTGAATGATCAGTTTAATTTCCGCAAAGACTAAGCATAGTTATATCCTAATTTAAAGGGGGCAGCGGATAAAGTGAGAAATTATGGCCCCATTCAAAGAATGCAAACGGTTCACACAGTCACTCTTCGAACGTACACGGAAGATCGAACCGTTAACCATCATTATCGGTATCCGGATTGCATCGGCAATAATAGACTCCGTATGTGACGTGAATTGACTGTTGTGTTTCGGCTGTCATGTAAACATCGTTTTCCACTGCGTTGACACTTGATATAGTAAACAACAGTGAAAGTTTATGTTCATCAGAAGTATGTCGCAAACAACGACAGATGGCATTGCCAATTCTTCATACATATCTATTTCGCTTCTTTTCATCCATTTATGCATCATTAATTTGTTTTTTCTCAATCAGGAACGCCATTGAATGTGTGTACTGCGAGCAGTTTACCAACTGATTCTACCGAACCTCGAACACACAACGCCATATCCAGTCCAGCTCATCCGGCGTTATCGCGAACCTCCGCAGTCGTGATGAACACAACTACTACCGCGGTCAGTACTATGATCAATACTGTATCTTCTCAGGCACTTATCACCGGATCGCATTTAACGGTGTCTGGTCTGCCCGTGGTTGTTTCGGAACCGAACAAAACTCAGGACTGCAAAGTATGCCAGTCCACTAACCAACCATATGCTACATTTTGTTATGCTACTGTCGTCTCTCTTCTTTCCGCATGTGCTTTTGTTGTTACTTGTGCTCTGATAAATTATGAACTGGTCTTCAACCAAACATTGCTGTCACCATCACTAGTAACACAGAGTTACTAAACCATGTTACTTTGTTTCACCACAGTTATCTCCAACGAAAATATTGCTGGCTCAATTAATAGTTCATGAAGTTTCATTTGGTGCGACTAACCACCTCAACATTGCTCAGCCTTTTCTTTAATGGTGTAACTCCTGTCCTTACTTAACTAAGTGTGATATACAATGCAGCAGGGTCCTTCGCACTAGTGCTTGTATTCAAGCCACCTTCTACTGTTATCTCATCCACCCGGCCTGTCAGGACGTTTTCACATGCTTGTGTGAAGCTGCTGCTCACCGTATTCCGGGAAACCAAACGATGCTATCTTGATTTAGCTTTGTACTTTCGAAGCAGTTATCGGAACGTGGCTGTTGACACATGCGTGCGAGTTCATTGAGCCGCATGTGACAGTTCGATGATTGGATAATCCATCGAGTACCACCCAACCTATCCAAGTCGCAGGTGATCAGCCGGAAACCCACCACACCCTCGTCGTACCGTCACTGTTTGTCCACAACTACTTATTTGTTGCCACAACTTATTCACAGCTAGTCTTCTTCGGTGAACTTATCTCCCTATCCACAACCCGTGGACGCGCCTGGTAGCATTCAGCTCTGCTTGTTCGCAGTTTATCACTTCTAGTGTACTGGTGCGCAACCAACCATAGATTCATTTCATTTCCTTGTTCACACGTACCTTTTTACTCTTTATGGGATACTGTATTTATTTGGATACTCTGTGTTCCTATTTGATATTCTATTGTATTGTGATAGACCGGTCGCAGAAGTAATGAAATCCTTACGTAGAAGACCCGTGAAATAGGCGCTTATTTGTGTATGTGCGCGGGAGAAGGTAATGAATATGTACACTCTGCTCCTGAATGAAAACGGTAAATATTCGGTATTCTTTCTTTCATTTTCCTTCTGGCAACATGATGAACTTCTCCTTTAACTTTTGTCCTTTCTCTTAGGGTTTTACGGCTGATTTGGGGAGTACCTCCTGCGTCTTCACCACGACCACAGTCCCGATCAATGCTATTGGTAGTGGTTCTGATGGCCCGAGCAACCCTGGTATTAGCTCCTCCGCTGCAACCTTGCCAATGCCTAATCTCCAATTGGCTCCCATGCTAGATTTGCAACCACCACCAGCCAGTCGTCGAGCATCGAATACATCTCAGTGTTGTGTGCTGGAATGGCTTCTGTCAGATGAAGCAGATTTATGTTTGTTACCTCCATCGTTCTATGAAACGAAAACTTCCAATTCAAGTACTCCCGTTGGTGCTTCAACCACCACTGCCGTCACTTCCAGCCTTCCCTCAGAAAGCTCCTTATTCACGGACCGGAATGTGCGCGGATCTCTGACTACTCCAGGTGCACTTACCATCCAGCTGCCAGCGCCCGTTCCCGGAACCGGGGCAATTTTAGTCAGTCCGGTCACACCCATAGCTACAACACCGGTACGGTCAACACTGGAGAATACGGCGGTCGCAAACACTGATCCGATGGTTTTGACGCTCGAAGCTGAACGTGGTCCAGAATTGGCGTTCCTCACCGGGACCCGTACATCTTTGTCGGTTAATTCTTCTTCGTCATCGTCTTCCTCAACTCCATCCTCCTCAGGAGCCAGTCCCATCATCAGCTCGTCTCCAATACATCACCGGGCGGGCAGTCTCCTCGTGGTACGTATGCTTTTTCTTCTAATCCGTTATTTGTCTCTGTGATTTACACTGATTTTCTCTTCGCAAAAAAATGTATTTATGAATTCCCCTGTAATCTGCTGCAGAGACAGAATTGGTCATTAACCCAACTAGAGTTATTGTCGATTTATTTGTTATGCCAAACTTTTGGTTTATATATATATATATATATAACACAGAATTGACAAATGTGCCACATCATATGAATAAAGAGATGTGAAAAGGGTTTAAATATAAATCAACGAATAAGTCTCATGACAGGTTCGCCATTGACGCCGGTCATTAGCCATATCTGCTAGTCTCTCAAGCCGTCGATATTCGCTGTCCTTGGGACCCCAACCTGGGAGTCTAGAGCACGGCACGGCACTCTGAGGACGACCAAGATCATCCGAGGCAAACCATCTCCGGTGAACCTCGTTGGTGTTTAGCTGTAGCCAACGTATTCTGGTGATGCAAAGAAGACAATTGTGGTCAAAGACACGTACATCTTCCCTGTGGAGGGGCCAACTGTCGTGCATTAATTTTGATGCAGCTCACTCTCCAACGCATCAATCGCAGAAAACCCTAGCCGTTCGTGCACGTTATCTAGCAAAACTTGGGTATGAGATAAGCGCGCTGCAGCGTGGTAGTGTGGAAGAAGAATTGCATCGGATTGGATGAGCAACGCACTCTGTAGCGAGCGTAACTTGTGGATCTGAACCTGAAGCCCATCCGAGGCGTTTGATATCTGATGAACCAGTAACATTAAGAAAAACTGGCAAATCGTGACTGCCCGGGATCAAAGCAGGGATAGGTGGTGTCTGCAATGTCAGCTCATGAGTGGCCTCAAGAGGGACTGTGGGTAACAGTGGCTAGCGAGATGGAAGTGATAGCCAAAAATTGCTCCAACTGATAACCACCGCTGGAGTCGGCGAACTCAAATTGGTGAAACAATAGGAAACAACGGCTTGACCGTTCAGCTGGCCTGGCGCTAACCAGACTATCCCGTCTGTTATAGCTGAGACTCCATTGTCAGTGTCATTTGAACCTCCCACAGAAGCAGAATTACAATCTTTCGTCTAAGTCCTGAAGAAAGGAAAAGCAGCAGAACCCGACGGGCTTCCTTCCACTCTTCAAGGTGCGAGTCGAGACCTCGTAGAGTCCATAACTGATTTAATGCGTAGCGTCTGGTCGCACGAGCGCATTCCATCAACCTGGAGCAAATTACTAATTGTTGCAACTTTTAACAAGGGCTCTCGCAACGATTGCGCAAATCACCGTGAAATAAGTTTGATACCATTCGTCACCAAACTGTTAGCCCCCATCAAACTTCGACGTCTGACACCCTTCAGGGAGACAAATATCCGCGAACAGCAAGCAGGATTTCGACCAGGTCGCGGTTGCATCGACCAAATGTCCACGCTGCGTCAAGTCCACGAACTACGCCGCGAAACCCGTACGGGCTCGCTTCTTAGAAAAGGGATTCCGCTTAAGTATATATACCTACTAAGGTTACTCTACTCGCATACTTATGGTAGCGTAAGGGTCTACGGCGAGCTGAACAGATCGTTCGGAACCAGCAGCAGTATTCGTCAAGGGTGTCCCATTCCGCTATGCCTGATCAGTTTCGTCACAGACGAAATATTGGAGATCCAGAAACGTTGGGATTGAATGGGCAGCTAGGGAAAATCTATGCGACTCAGAGAGCGCTAATGATATGTCTGTCTTTTCTAATATATGAGGATTGGTTGGAGACATTGAAGGATATGGCAGCGAACCGACAACAGTAGCGTTCTTGTTGTCGTTTCTTCTCAGGTCAGAATACGTAAAATTGTATGTGTGCAGAGTTTAATTGTGTACTCTGTGTCTTGACCACGGAGGTTCACCTTAGTCTTACTCCCTCAAAATAAGTCCGATCCCTGTCACTGTATTTCGCTGTACGATGATAATGATGATGAATATATGGACGACGATCCAAACACATTTGACAGACTAACACGTTCTGTGGCTTCGTTCGATACGCGCTTCAAAATGCAAACCGAATTTGCGCTGTATAGCTCAGTATGGATCAACAGCTACAGAAATAAGCGTTGGTGCTTACTCGTCTTCTCAGGGGATGCGTCGACCGATTGCTGTACACCTGAAATCAAGGATGAATTCCACAAAGATCTTTCTCTATTACTCCAAAGTGTCAATCAAGGGACGTCATGGTGGTCGCTGGAGCTCTCAGTGCTCAAGTGGGATACTTGGACGAATTAGAAAGGTGCCTAGGCGGCCCACACGCAATCCTATCCAACCGGATGGACATCGAAGATCGTTTACTTCAACTTTGCGCGTATTACGGATTGTTCTTTCAATCATTCACTTCTCCCACAAGAAACGAGACCACATTACACCGAACCTGCCCACCTTTTCACGGCAATGAACTCAAATCGACCAAATCGCCATCAGTCAACCGCTGACGGGGATCCACTGTAGACTGCCGCTCTTACACCGATGGACACGGACTGGTCTGCTACGAGCCAGATTCTCCGTACACCTGGTTGACAACCGCAGAACAAACACCATAAAGGGATACTCACAATACAATGTAAGTGACAGTTGCAAATCGGCCTTCGAAGAGGAGCCCTCTTGTCGCCTTTCATTTCAACTCCCAGCCGTCGGATTCAATGAACACTGGAAGCAAATCAAGGAAGCTATGCAAATATGGATAAAAACAACGATGGGTTCTTGTTCATGATCAAAGCAAGCACCATGGATTTCCTCGTTCTGGTTTACCCTGCTGAACGCTCGCAAATCCATTCCTTCTAATGTCACATAATACGGCACGCAAGTCCCTTAAACACCAGCTCATAAAAATTCTGCGAATTCACCGCGAAAAGTGGTAGGTAGAAAACTTTAGAAATAAAGAAGGATGCGACTGTCGTTAGTAGTCGCAATGTTTTGAACAGTTATGAATACCGCCTCAAGGAAAATAGGTAAGGTCATTAAGGAGTCTGATTGCACACTGATTTGTCATCTGCGACGTCTTGACCAATCGGCAGAACATTTTAAAGCACACTTCAGTTTGCCTCCATTGACACTGGACCTCCCAATTCCTGCTTCAAATGGGCAAATACTGCCCGGTGATATCATTTCTCCATCTGAAATGAGGTTACTTGGTAAATAAGTCATCTCAATAGGTGCATCATCAGATTTTAGGGACAGTGAGTCATCCCAGCATTCAAGTTCACGTATCTCTTGCAGTCATTATGGGAGAAGAATCATGTTTCAAGTGAATGGTGTGAATTGGTCATCGTGCCGGCGGCAAATCCTCGTGTGAAAACCACGGAGGAACTAGTTCCGGCAACATTGTCTCTAACCTTCTCGCTGTCATTTTACTCTGTCGATTGTCCGCCAGACGTGACCGGTGCCCACGTAATAATCAGGCTGGTTTTAGACTTGATCGAGGTTGTATAAACCACATCTTAACTCTTCGTCGAATTCTAGAATACACACACCTCTTTCATAGACCCACCATTCGTATCTTCCCGGATCTGAAGGCGGCTTTCGACTCAACCGACCGCTCCAAACTCTGGTGCTGTCTTTTTCTGAAGAGGGTCCCCGAGAAGTTAATTTCAATTTTGCGATCTCTTTATTTTAACAGCCAAAGTCAATTCCAAGCTTACGCCCAAGTTCACTACAGAAAGTAGTATTCCTCAAGGTTGATCTCCGTTTCCATTTAAACTTATCATAGATTCACTTCTTGAAACAGCCCTAACCTCGTGCGAGGATAACCGCATTGATTTGCTCCCAAGTGGCAGACTGATCTGGAATATGCAGATGACATTGTACTATGAAAATCTAGGTAAGTTGCAAGCTTTTCTGGATGGTTCGAATGTTAGTCTATGTTTGGTATGCATTTTGCACCTTCAAAGTGTAAAATGTTGCTACGAGATTGTATTGGTCCAGCACCCAGTTTCACCCTAACTGAGGACGTAGTAGAGGAAGTAGACAAATTTTGCTATCTGGGTAGCTATTTCTCACCTGGTGGACGCATCACAGATGAAGTGTCGGCGCATATCCAAAGGCTCGGTTGGTATTTGCCAACTTGTGACATTTGTGGTGCCGTCGCTACATCCGGCTGTCTGTGAAGGGTCGAGTGTATGCTGCAGCAGTTCGGCCAGTCCTGCTCTACGGTGCAGAGACCTGGCCACTAAGGGAACAGGATAAAAATAGATTGTCGGTGTTCGAACACCGCTGTCTACGTAGCATTGCACGNAATGCTCAGGTTGGGCGTAGAGCTTTAGGTAAATGCGGTCGTTCACTGGGGCAAGTGGCCAGCCTCCATAGACTAAGGTGGTTAGGGCCTGTGTTACGCATATCACCAAATAGGTAGCCGATGTGAGTGTTGTTCGCGGAGGCAGGTAGCGTATGGAGGAAGGTCAAGGATTGTCAAACTACGACTTGACATGAGGGTAAGGAAACCTGGGCCACATAGGTCTCGTTACGCTCCCTGGCTGGGGACCCCGATATGGTAATCGATGGTTAGGGACACTGAGTAATATGGCTGAGTGTTTTTTCGGACCCAGTTTTCATTTTCGTCGATTAGCTCATAATCATCCAACTTCTGGATTCTATTTCGCCTGTTCGCCGAGCTTGGCGATTTGTTTGCAAACGTTACATCACCAGCCGAGGTGACATCATCAATGCTTGTGAAGTGGCCACATCACTGCACTGATGATGTCACCTCGGCTGGTGATGAAACGTTTGCAAACAAATTGCCAAGCTCGGCGGACAGGCGAAATAGAATGGCTGTGTCGCAAAAACTGGTGGCCGTGCATATACTCATTATTCTTGCAACAACAGTCTTTATGAGTTCTCTATTTTCGCCTTGAATTTACACTCATCATTCCCATCGTCCTGTTTCATTCGGATGGACAACCAAAAGATCAACCAAAACCGGCGCATGAAAGTGCATTGCTAATGGCTGTTTTATCTGCAAAAAGACTGTTGATTATCAAAGTGGATTGGTAGGGCATGATGTTAATCTCTTATTTAGAACCAGTATACTTAATTAGGAACCACCGTTGTCACACCTTTTCGAATATCCAATTTAATAACGCCACGTGACTTCCACTCACCGTTTGTGCATGGCTTAGCAAATATGTCCGAAGGAGGATATAGTGTTAGGGTCACATCAGCTTATGATATATACAAAGCTTGATTTTCACTCGAAACCCGCAAAATCATTGTGTCGTCCTGTCTCGTTTCTTTTTTGGGACATTTACTCTCACTACCAATCGCTAGGAATTTTTCCGGACACTGATCATTGTGTATGAAAACGTGCAAGTACTATGCATTATTTTGTTTAAAAAAAGAGTATTGTACACAAGTGTGTCTCTTTATTCTGATGAGGCGCAAACATTGTAAGTACACCCTCTATGGTAAGTGGTTTTGAACCAATTCACTTTTAGTTCGTGTTACCTGTGTCAAGTAAACGCACTTTCAAAATACAATACTATCATTTGACCTGGTCGTAATGGCCACGTCTACACAAAAACGGAATACTGAAAAAGTTGCGCTTTCTTCGTGAACGATATGACTACTAGCATGCATTTTTTCTCACCAAATCTACATCACCTCCCCTGGTTGCCCATATCGTGTTTGTAGTTTCTTTACTGTTGTTATCTTTAATTGTATTCTATGTATCTCTGCGCTTNTCTGGACCGCGCTTTCGTGGTGTGCGAATGTCTGTGATCAGTCATAGTGCGAGGCATGCAATGTATGTCAATATCGCGGTTCCTATATTTGGTGCGGATCGCGTGGTCTATAGGGCAAGCGGTATTAGTTCTTGCTGAACTCATCTTCAGTGTTTGTTGCCTGCATGCCGTTGCTGATTCAATTGTCCTAAATCTGGGTTCCCCTAACCGTTAGCCCCTGAATGTGTTAACCAGCCTACCAGCAATCGCGGGATTTATCATTGGATGGTGTTTTTTGTGCATACACACACAAACATAGGAAAACGTGTTTCCCTTACGGATACTGCGTGTCCGTAGTCCTAAGCATGTGTGGTCGATCGGNTCAATGCATGAGATTGGTACAGTAGTGAATCAGGCGTGCACATGTAGGGTTGCATTACCGTTTTCAGTGCGCTCCGACTTGTGAATCTCATCTCGCTAGAGCACACGCTCCATTCCTGTCGGGTTTAAGTGAGTGAATTGCTGGTTCTACTTTGCGCTCCTTCCCTCTAATTCAGACTCGTTTCCTTCTACACGTGCGACCTCTATCTCTTTAACCACCGTTTGAGCTCTCTTTTTCCGTTTTTGTGCCACCTGTTTCCGTGTTCTGGTTGCAGGATGATCCCTTCCTCCGATTTAGGGCCGGAAACCGTTAAGCTGTTTGATCTCACTGTTTTCACCGGAGATTCAGACTGCAAGCTATTCATGTATTCAAAATCAGTTACCCGATCTCGGGATTGGCGGCGCAGTAGGAAATTCCTCGCCGAAACCTGTACCTTCTTTCGGTACGCGGCGTCCCATCTCAAGGTTGCCACTCCATACGCACTACATTTGTCAGGGGGGGTGTAGAGCTGTATATTACCGAGCTTGAAAAAAAAATTGGACCAACATTCGGTCAAGGATTTATAGGATGATTAAGTTGTCACTTTGTGCAACCTCATAGCTGTACATTCATTTACTGCATCGCTTTTCTCAATTGAAACCGGAAGAAGAGGTGGAAAGGAAAGGGTAAACATGGCAGGTTGCATTATGCTTCAGTTCACTGTGATGTTATTGAGAAAATTCCATTATTCCTCTAACAAGCATCCTTTAGTTCGTTCGTATTTGTGTACTTATGGTTGATTTCATTCTGAACGTTTCTCATATTTCACTGTATGACATCACATAACTTTTTGACTTGCTTTTTTCCTCTCTCTCTTTTATCTCAGC
>UZAN01044686.1:0-23310 GCA_900618425.1 Echinostoma caproni | reverse complement strand
AGCTGGATAGAGAGAAATACATTCTGAAACCTCTATCATGAGAATCTACACTGAATATTGAGTTTCTCATGAAATCGATGTATCTCCTAGCAGAAAATAGTCTTACGGAAGAACTGCTAGCATATTTGTACACAGAAAACCCTCACAGATCTCTGATGTTGAGGTAAATTTCTCTTCAGTTCCACAAAATTCACTAAATCAATGCAAGATATATGGAACAAATTTGAACAGAATTGGTAGACCTTCACTCTTAATTTCACTAGAGGATATGAGTTCTGGTATCCAAAACTGATTGGAGGAAGAGTTGCATTCTTAAACAGCACCAAATCCATGCTAACCAAAGGTAAACCGTCAATCTACATTTTAAATAGCAAATCATCACGTATTTAAAATTTTTACTTCTCCGGAACATTGGATTTTTGATCAACCTCGTCCATGTAACATTCTTGCTTGGTTCAGCTCATTTCGGTTTAGCGTTTCACTAGCTTCATGTGATGCTCTTCACGGAACTCTCAAACTTGTCGCTTTTCTCAACCAGTGGCCATTGCGATCGATTAGGACACGCTCAAAGGCACTATTCGAGTACAAATCCCAGATCCTATTGGTTACTCTAAGTTGGGTCAATAATCATTCTTCATTTGCAATATTTCTTTCGCTGGACTTCTTCTAATGATGTATCCACTAAATTTGTGGGCCTGCTCTTGTGCATCGATATTGCGAGATCCACCAGTTGAATACGGGCTTTGATTGATCCAGTACCAAATTCGTCGGTATTTGTCAGTAGCCAGTGTGGTTAATGGATTTCCTAGAACCGACCGAGAGAAATCAGAGTATGACAATGTGAGATTATCATTTCGAGAAACGAGACCAGCATCGATTAGTCTTTATTCTTAAAAAATATCTGGGAAACTTGAAATCCTGTGTATAGTCTATAACATAGTGGGGCGTCAGGTGATCGCCTAGTTAAAGAGTGGAGAACTTGACAACAATGTGCCAGAGATAATTTTTTGTTGATTTGATAAGCACGATATCCTTTTGCAGATTCTATGAGGCGAGCCAACTAAGATCACCCCGTCCAACATATACTCATTATTGGCCAGCTGATCAGTTATTGAAAAGAGGGCTGGTTTCGGATATAATGTGGAATGATTGTAGCTCGCGATGTGGACGTTGGTGTTGGTGTGTTTTAGAATCCAGAAGTGTTGTTTGCCGGCTGGACAACATGATCATCATCATTGTCATCATCGTCAAACCCACTAATGATATTGTTCAGTCTGCAAACAACAATTCAAGCTCCGAAAACCTGCCAAAACTAAGGGCTGGTTTCGTCTAAAGGACATTTTTGTTCAACGATTTGAACCTTTTTTAACATCTGGTCCTTGAGTTATGGGAATTGAATAATCAAGATGTTTGATCGAGAAATAAAATCTTTCAATTCCCAATAGCTTCATCCTAGCAACGAGGGGTGAACAATACAGACGCAAGTACTTGACGTCAAGGATAATTTCAAGACAGCAGTACACGTTTCGAACTTCAAGTGCCCCTTAAAAAAGCAGCAAGTGAGCAACAGGTTGTATAAATGTGTACCATCAAGGGAGAACTTGATCACGAGTCGTTTGTCACAATACACGATCTAACATTCAATATCCATTTCAAATACCCATGTTCGCGTATCCCTGCTGGTGCCTGTTTTTTTCGGTCAATAGTGTGCTCCATAGTCCCCACAAGGCACATGACTGCCCCGTCACGAAATAATTACTCCTGCCCATGTGTGTACTATAGTTTGTTTTGCGTTTGCACTGATTTGTTGAATAAATACAATTGCACTAATGATCAACTGCACATAAGCTAGAAGAGAAACATTTGTTAAACAATATTCTCTCCGTGCAACTCCAATGTCATTCTTGACTGTTCTTGATCTATTTCTCAATTTGGTCACAATTCGGATGTTTTATTGAATTCCAAGCGTTGAAACCTTTGTCACCTGTATATGCTATTTTCAAATACCTTCATTATTTAATGTTTGTTATTTATTTACAGGAACAACCTTCTCCTTAAAACACAAACCGGTGTGCAATCCACTGGTGCAACATGGAAAATGAACGGTCACAAGAAACCATTTGTTACATTTTGGGGGATAGGTACCGGGGCTATCGGGTTATTGGACCAAATGGTGCATAAGCACAAAACGGAACACTTTGTTGTTGGACCGGATGGGGGCAAACTGTACAGTCAGGTGCCCCAATAGGAGACTGGTACATGAAATAATTTGACAACCGGCGACATCGCAAACTGTAGATGCATTCATTACTGTTTTCGGAAAGTATCCATCCAGAATGGTATCTGTAATAATTTGATTTCTCTTTTTAAAGAAAAAATGCATGTGATCCGTTCGAATAAGGACATTCCAGCTTAGCTCAGATAATTATAATTAAACTGGATTTACATATACCTTTTATCACTGCTGACAATTATATTACATAATCACTGTGCTCCCGCATCCACCGATCGCCTTTGAATTTTGAAAATGGGGAGCTTGTATCAGCTTTGACCCGTGCTGAAGTCAGATGGTAATAAATGAGTGTCAACGGCATCATCCGTTGCTAATCCTATTGGTTAGATGTGGGTGTCAAGTGAGATCGTAAGATACCATGCAAAACATAGGTACTTATAGTAGCTATTTTTTTGTCGTACTTAATTGTTTCCCAATTACCGAATCCCTAATATAACCCTGATTTTTGCCCTTTTTGAAAACCAATTAGACCGTGTCATTAAATTTTAAACACTGTACTAAATCGACATGTCAGGGAATATGATATATCGCTTGATATAACTTTCCACAATTGTTGATCCATTATCGCAGAAAGCAGGATATACACAAATAACCGTCGATTTAAACCGCTGCTTTAAAAACAAGCATACATTGCTTTACGTAAATAAATTCTGCAATCGCGGTTCCGAAACTCGGGACAACCAATGATTGACTGGGATAGGATTCTCAGAGTATTAGGGGATATGACGCTGTTTGATGAATGGAGTAACTGGTACCTTGATCATCACATTATAGAAGAGAAGCTTGCTTGCAAACGAATCAATAAAATAGACCACATAAAACAAAAAGCGTGAAGTTCTGTTCGTTTCTGTGCTAACACTCCCATGCTGTGCTTCTTTTTTGTGTCCGTTTATTCAACCGATGACTATGAGAGTATAAGAAAGGAGTGATTTATCACGAATATTGCAATGATAAAGATGGTGAAATTATGGGAGCACAGGCATAAGCAGGCATAAGCATCACGACACTTAGTTTCGTTTCCCCAGCCATCGATCAGACTGATTCCTAGGTTCATTATGAAAAAACTTTATGCAACCTATACTACTATGTGCCCCGGTCAAAGTTTTAAAATAGTCATACCAAGTCATCGATCGATTACCTTATACATGCACATCCAAGAACGAACACCTTTCTAACCAAGGAGTTGTATCTGGTGGCGTGTATAACATACTTCACGTTGGCCCACTGTGATCAAACTGCTGCACAAACTGGGTGAGTGCTAGTTCGTCAGTAATGATCTGCTGTTTTTGTCATATGAATCGGTTGGAAGAGCTTGATAGTTTGACTGATAATTAGAAGTCTATTAGCGGTGAACATTCTGTCACACTTCGCTTTCACATGAATAGTGATTAGCAGATTCGAGTAACCTAGAATGTATTATTATTTCAAGCACTGCGTTTATACACCGAAGCAGCAACAACAAAGCTACAAATTGCATTGTTGCGCAAGAGATTCTTTACAAATTGGAATCTTTATAAACGCAGGTATATGCATGTGTACCGGGGAGGGGAAATATGCATGTATAATTCTATACATGTACATATGTGCATGTTTGTGTTTGTGTGTGTACGCATGTAGCAATGTGCATATTTATATGTGCGTGTGAGTACGTATGAGTATTTACGTATGTAGTATTTAGATACCGTATATGTAAGTTTATCCACGTATTTGCACATCTAATGTTTTTTTATTCAGCATTTTCTTGTGCACAAATGGATTTTCGCGGATAGAGATCTGTGAGCATGCAATCTCACTGAGTCTATTGGAGTCGATTGAGCAGGTTGGGTATCGGATTTCAATAAAAACACTCATGTACGTCATCCACATCACTATCGATTGTTTGCTTCCTTTGTTGTTGCTCATTTCAAGCTAACTCCGTTTCACACTGATCAATCTGAGTCGAAAACACAATCACGGATCTCTCATTGTTAGGAAGCTCGCATATCGTCGATCAATTTGTCCAGATTGAACTGACGTCTCGCACGACCCAAACTCACACCACGCGAGTCCCGGGCAAATCTGAGGGTGCTTTGTGTGGATCCAATATTATTCCGATCGGTGCGCACGGTAACAATGAGAATACACTTGCCGGAATGGGTGAAAAACGGCTTGAGTAAATAGGTCAACTTGGAATCGCGATAGGAAACATTGTTCGGATCTTGGGTACGCAACGACATGAAAACGCGATTCAACGCTGTCAGTGATCTATTGATGTAACCGGCTTCTTTTGCCAGTACCGGGTCCATCAAAGTTTCGGCTTTGATAATATCTTCAAATCCGGCCAAATCACACAAAGCCAGCAGACTGCACACATGCGCGTCGTGAATACGACTTCGCGCGCTCAGCCGGGCGAATATGATTAAATGAGATCGTGAAGACTTATTATTCAGTGCGGTACAACCTGTATGTCTACGTTCACGACAAAGAGCTAGAAGCTGTTCAACATCGGACTCTTGTTCAATATCCATGGTTTGTAAATTCTCCAGCATATGATCCGGTCCGGAATCCACTCTGATTGAGATCCCTTTCTCACAGCTTAATAAATCGATCAGGGTATCATTATAGATTTCGACCACGGCACTGATCAAGTGATAATTCCATTCGTGTACATGTGCCTCACGTTCGGACAGTACAGTACGAAGCGCCCGATGAGCTATTCCCTGTTTGTCAACGGAATCTGGTTCACCACCAAGCAACGTGTATGTTTTTCCACTAGCTTCACCACCGTATGTCAAAAAGCAGACATTATAACCGTCTAGGAATGAACAAACCGATGGTGCTAATTCCGTGTACACGTCGGATTGTGTAGCATACGGATCGAATACACGATCAAATTTGTACGTCTCTGTGCTCGAGTTATCTGCTGTTGTGTGAAGTAAAACGGTGTCAGTCAAAGGGCGAGCATCAACGCAAGAGCTCACATTTAATATTCCTCGACATCGGCAATAGATTCGAATATTACCCAAATATTCTTGCATCATGTTAAAAACGGCTCTTCGTCGATTCTCTTCTGTGCGCAAAGTTAATTTGAGTGAACGATTCTCTTGTACCAGCTTAGCCAATTGGGCCAATGGAACATCACCATTTCCGGACCCCGCACATCCATTCACGCTGGAAACTGAACTACCCATCGGTTTACCGAGAAGTGAGCAATCCACATGGTTTGTTTTGTCCGCATTCAAGAAAGTCCATAACTTGGTGACCAATTTCTCTTCCAAATCAGTTCGCAATTTGGTAATTATCTCAGTCACACTGTTCCGCAGACGTGACAACCGTTTAGTCACATCGGTGTGCAATCGTCTTACTGTGATGATCTGATCTCGGAGAATCAGCAGTGTGTTTACGTAATTTTCTCGGTTTGTGGGCAAACCACTTCTTGAGTTCGTGCTGCTCGTGCCACTAGTGATTTCATAACCCGTGGAAGAAACGGGATGTTTCCCTTGATAAGCATCTTTGTGACCGAATTTGTTGCCAGTTTGAGGTAGAAATTCATTGATCACGTCCCGTAATTCGCTGATCTGTCGAAAATATGCGATGCAGGCCTCTGTGTCATAATTGGACTGGCGGAGTTCAGCCGCTACCTCCAGAGGATCGCATATGTTCTCACAATGTTTCATAACTCGTTCGATTTGGCACTGCATTTTCGGTAGTATCAATTCAAGTGCAATTGGTAAACGAACGGTGGTCAGTTTTGATCCTGTTCCCGCCTCTTGTTGATGAGGGATTGCGTTCGGTATGTTGCACTGCGCAGAATGAATCACATGTTCAATAAGATATCGATGAGATCCATGCTGATAAACCAGTATATTTGTCAAGCCTGTGGGTCGATTGATTTGATCGTAGTAGAAGTGTTGCGTTCGCGGAGTTGGTCGTGAATAAGCCGTAGACCGACTTCGAGATTCCATTTGATTGTGACGTTCCAATTTCTTACATAGACGTAATGCTTCTCTTTTGCGGTTCCACTGTACACGACTGTCTGGTCTCCGCAAAGCACGACCACACCATTGAAAGCAAACATTGTTAGATGGTCTATTCAAAGGTTGTCGCGATCCCATCGAAGAGCCAGATGGGTTGCAGCTAGAGACAGACGTTTCTCGGTTAGTCAACTGCAGAGATGTTGATGTACTATTCATAATAGTAGGTCCACTGATTGACAATTCGTATGGAGTCAGCGTTTCACCCGGCTCTGCTTGAATAGGCGTGCGATGCGCTGCAGAGTACTGGTAGGCAGATTCACTGAAATCAGGTACCTGTTGTTGTGACTGTTCGACCGATTTTATGCTCTGCGGTTCTTCCTCTGTGTGCACTGGGTTTATATTGCTTGGTTCCAGTGTGATGTCAGTGATGAGAACACCTGTGTCACCATATCCACTGGACAATGTGGCCTGATTTAGAGTGTTTGTTACACGGGGTGGTTCAGTACTCGATGGATCATAGCTTGCCCTTGTTGTTGGACTGGATTGCTTTTGATCTATACCCGTTTGATTACTTTCTGATAGGTCTATTGGTTGACTCATTTCAGAATATTGTGTTGCCTTTTTTGTCATCCGTGAGTTCTTTGACAGTCGATCTGAAAGCCTACTGTATTCCGCATAGAGTCGATTAAATGCGCACACCAATCTTACGATACGTTTGGCGTGTTTTCCGCGTCCATTGTATAGTATCTCTTCTGCGTCGTTTTCCGTGCACTCGTAAGTAACCTTGATTTGACGTAGCTGACAAGATATGCGCAAATACAAGCTCCAATCGGCCGAATCGATGAATGTGGTTGGTGGACGTTTGCCAGAACGGGAAACTGCCCGTGGTATATCGAAATCTGTGGGGTTATTCGGTTCAGGTGTTTCATTATTTACCGAGCCTGTTTTTCTTTCGGATTCACATGTATGAATCAAAGTGGCGTGTATACCTTTGCGATCACCGCCACAATCGCTGTTTGCATTTGTTATATTCCACATTACGATAATCTAAATGCGATGACGGGCAGATCCTAGCCTTTCTAGAGAAAGAACAGTGTTGTTCCTGAGATAGTCATCTCCCTATGATGTCTTACACAAGAGTAATTTCTCCAGTTTGCTTCTGATCGCACTGGCTTGGTGCGCGACCCGTGATCACGTGATTCTTGTTCAAAACCACAAATCAATGGGGGCACCTGTGGCACGTGGTCTGATGGCAGTCATCGTACTCTTCCAAGTAATAGTACAATAATGAACCATAAACTGTCTAAGCACTTCAATGACGATTCTGTTCGGAGTTAATGCTTCTAACATTCTCATGGCACAAATTTATTTCCGGTGAATCAATGTTTAGAATTAATTCTTTTCCCAATCTCTTGTTATGTGAAGAGAATGAATTTGTAAATATTTTGTTGCTGTTGTTGTTTTATTTCTTTTTCAGACCCGAGGTGTGGTTCACAAAAGGAATAACTCCTCCACAGTTGTGGTACGTACACATTTATTGGCATGCTTCAACGATTTTCCCTCAAGTTTGCTCAAAGAACCGAATGAGATGAATTATGTTCTGGAATCGGTAGACGCACAATTATTCGTACTACGTACACGACATTAACTTGGTTGAGCTCGATCGGGTGATGCTTTGTTCGTTCTATCTATTCCCCTCTCCACCTCTTTGCAAACCTACTTTGATCTGACATCTCTGCTGGCACAAGGTACCGTTGATTTTCGGCTTGGATTAGCTCATTCGATTGTACAGAGACACTAGACACTCTTGAAGCTCTTGGATGTGGGTTTCACTCAATGGAAGAGCGTCAATTCCTCACGAGGTAACTGCATTCAAGTGTGATGGAAATGGTTGCGATGACTGACAAAGAGCACTGGACAATCGAAACAGGCTATCTAAATTGATTGAGCCATTCGCACAAGATGATGACCGTCGACCGTGTAGCTCAGGGTTATAAAATTTCTATTCATCACGGTCACTTGCGCCTTAGTTAGTTAGCAATAACGATTCAACCTAAAATGAGATGACAAAACTCTTACACAGTTATTTTGTTGGTATAAATTACAATTATCACCATTTCTGCGCACTGCCTTATTGTGCTCTGTTGCGTGCTAAGTACATGATCGGCATCGACTAATATATACGCGGATGTTCTATACAGATTCATTTTGGCATCCACTGGCTCCGCTCATGTTTGTAAACAAGAGTAAAAGTTTGACGTTGTGTGCATCAATCTGGTCTCAGCCTAGATTAATGCCATAACCAATATGAACGTGAACCGAACTGACTGTGTTTGTGTGTGTGTATGTGTGTCTATTACGCTCCCTTTAAATCCCGCTCGAGACCAGCATTCGCTGATGAATGAAAAGAATAACAAATAATTATATTGTACACGCTGATTCCACATTGTTTCAAACTTGTACTTGGATAGCTTTACCTCAAAGCGATTTCAACCGAACACTTAAATGATTTCATTTTAAAGTGTGATTAATATCACATGTTACAGCCTTTACGTCACAGCGGAAAAATCCAAATATATGTTCTCCCTACTGATGACGCAATATGAAAATAGGCGATGAGGCGCGGTTTTGAATAGCCAACATCACGGAGTGCGTCTAAGTGAGAAACTCAGAGCAGCTTATCAAGAACCGCAAAGAATAATTGCAATTTGCCTCTGTCGTCTTAGCTAGTGCATGTAATTGAGCACTCTACTCCACATTTTACCTAGTCCTTTCGGGGAACGTAACAAGCATAGTTTTGCCCACAACCTTCAGTTTTTGCTTCATTTAAGTCTCTCCGGGTTTGTTGGATTCCGTTCATGTAATTTCTCATGATTAGCTGCACGGTGGTCGAGATAAATGTTGCCGGAATTGGGCTAAACTGGGATCTCAAATACCCGCGTTAGTTGCGACGGGATATGTGTGTGTGTTTGTGCGTGATGGCCGACAGTGGTATACAGACTAATCACTGTCTAAATTTTCCGCGTAGTGGGTATTCCCTCTACTGTGGACAATGATTCAGTCACAATAGATATCAGCATTTGTTGTATTGATCCGAATTCAATTTTAATGTGAATTGTGTGCTGATTTGTCGTTATTGGAATATTATTAGTTCCATTAATTTAGTACAACAGAGACATGGTTTATGTATGTGTGAATAGCCATCAGCTCAGACTTCATGAATACCTCCAACAAGAGATCAAATCGAACGGTTTTGTTGGAATGACAGTTTTTATGCTGTTCCATAAACTAGCATAATGCCCAAAAACGAACAGTCGTGTGAAGCTGCGCTAATTCAGACTCATATCAGCCTCTCATTTTCCCAGTGTGTGTGTGTGTATGTGACAAGGTCATGACAGATATCAAGTGCTAACATTTGGTACCCGCATTTGTCACCCTACTATACTTATTTACGGGTTATTCCAATCCCCCGTATGTCACCGTCTCACCGGTTTGGGTGTGGCGTAAGTGATCACTTTGGATTCAAGGCAAAAGCCAAGCTACAGATAAAATCTTCACTGTGCGCGCTCGTTTGCTGTGGGTCAAAGTGCATGCCGCCTTTGGTTCACTGCCATAATGTGTGGGTGTGTGCATGCGTGATTCACGACGCATTTTCACACACACACAACTTACGATGAGGGAAATAAGTATCCGGTGGCAAGATATCCATAACCTATTCAATCCATGGTTTCCAGTGAAAAGGCAACTGAATTTAGGAGTTACTGTCACCCCACAAAGTGGAATGTGGGGACAAATTTTTCGTTTTCTTACATGCTTTAAAAAATGGTTATTCTGTTAAGATCGCTATTTTATTACGTTTAAGTGATTAACACTTTATCACAAGAATCTTGCAAAGAAAAGCTTTGCCAACCGTTGATTTGACGAAGTGAATCGTCCCTTACTGAAGTGAGTAGTATGCTTCGGTCTTCCGGTAACCTCTCGCGTTCGCGACCATAAACTGATAGTGGAATCCAACAAGGTTGAAACAGGCGTACAATGCTCCTGGTCGGAATATTGTCAGTTTGCTCAGGTGAACTTTCCTGGAGGTCTTCGGTTAGACAAAACCTGCCTCACGAGGTGCGTGAAAACTGTAATCCATTGGAAGATGGTGTTCAGCTCGTTAAATCACATATCCTTTGAATAGGATACACCTCACAGCCCAGCCAAAACGTAAACGATAACCAAACCATAAAATGATGGTTGTGGTCAAGTGGTTAGGTCACCAACTTGTGACCTGGGAGTCCCGGGTTCGAACTGCTCCACTGCCGTCCGTCTTCTCAGGTAGCCTTTTGTGGCCGCGACCCCCTATCTTGAATGTTGACTGTACATTTGCATATTCAATACATAAAAAGGAAGCAACAAGACATTTAGTTATTTAAAAATGCTGATAATCTATCCGTTAGAATGAATTAAGAGGTTTTGGACTTGACTTGAAAGTCATGGATGTGATCAGAATATATTTTTCCTGTTGGTTTGGGATCAGAGTTTCTTGCCGATTACTATGGATGAATTGCCAGTGTTTCACTGATTCTTGTACATCCTCAGATGGTGGTGTTACCCCATCAGTAAGGCGAGAAAACATTTCCACATGAAAATAATGAGTAGGGCCTCCTCAGCCGATGCTATTTGAGTATTGCAGTCATTTAGGAGCATTCGACGAGGTACAATGGAACGGTGACCAGTCAAAAATCAAGACACCCAACGCCGACACTATAGGCGCTTTTGAAGGCCCACAAATTAGCGTTACGCTCACGAAATTCATTCGGCTATATGTCAGCGCTAACCGAGGTATATTTTTGTGTTTCCGTGTCTTTCGAATTTGGACTAGTAGTGTTTGAAAATGGAAGAATTAAGTTAAACGTTAGCATCTCATGTATGCATCCTAACAATGTTTGTGAAAACGTTCCTATCCTAAATCTGCGTCTCGCACGCGGTTCGTGCACATATTTCTCTCAATATCACTCTGTCTAATAAGCCCTTCGCACCGAAGAAGCTACAAATTATGACATAGACACACTAAGTTTTGTCATATCCTTCATCTGATAAATAAAAGGGTGGGTATTCGTGAGTATTCGCTATACCCTTCGCGGCAAATATAATGATTGATGGGCAATAATTCCGCGTGCAGCTGTATAGCTCCTCCTCCCGCCCCAAATCCCAGCACACACACACACTCATACACGGACGCATTTTCAACTCAGCTTAGGTTGTCATCATCGCCTTCGATCTGTCCCATCATCCCTTGACCACAAATACCATACACACCATAGTCAGAACCGTCAATGTGGAAAAGAATACTTACCGGGGGTAGGCACAAACTTCCCAGTAGAACTACTATCTTGTACAAGGAATAAGTTAACCGAGCTTGATGCATCAAGACACGGCTAAAATGCGCATGCACCTGAACACTGAATGTATATGGCTAAGGAAATGGGTGGGGATTGGGCTCATTCGCTTCTTCTCCCTTTTAGCCCCATACGAAAACTGGCTGAAGACGCGCTTGGTTGTTGGTTAGTTTGCCTACCGCCTGGGTGGGTGTCAAAATAAAAGTAGAGATGATAATCACCGAACGGCGATCTCGATGACGTGGCGTACACTCGTTCGTTCTATCGACTCCACACGTCTGACTGCCCTCAGGCGTAAACAACCTAACCGAACTGCCAATCTACCCATCCATCCGTCCATCTATATATAAACCTCCCACATTCGCACGCCTTTCCCTCATTCCCCTCCTCCGCTCCTACAAATCAAGTCGGGAATCGCCCCAGCCCCCCACTAGCTACAGTCGATTCCATCAGGTTAGCATAACCCAGCTGGTCACGATATAAACTCATGCTCGTCAAATCGCTCGTTCCACAACCGCCCGTCCTCCGACCCCGACTACAGTGATCGAGATATCGGCAAACTGTGTGTGTCAACTCAACGCAGGTGCGCCCTTGTGTAGAGTGAAGTCATAGAGATAGACCAGTGTGAGTTAGGAAATCACAAGTGCAACACACACGCTTGCACACTCATCTACACAGGTTTAGGAATACACAAACCAACGCAATGTCATTTCTGTGTGTAACGGAGGAAGTTGCTGAATCCCAGTGAGCTAAAGTGTGGGGAAATGAGATGGATTTGACCACTAAGTGACCAACTCTGAAAAGCTTGGGGAATGGATATCGGTTGATGAACATGCGCCTGAGTGCCGTTGATTGTGTCATTTGCAATGGGGATAAAAGTTGAGCTTCAAATGGTAGAACGCACAGGGGACACTAATCCTCTAATAACTGATCGAGTAAGTATGTTCGCTACCCCCCCTCCCCGGTTAGCTACCACGTATTCTCGTTCTGTGGGAATGGGCAATATAACCATACTTAGCTTTTTCCAGGCCCATGACAGGGTGAGAAAAATAGATTATTGTCCCGCAGTGACCGGCAGACAGAAGAAATTGATCCACACGGAATAAGTTGAGTACCTATACGAAACAGTTATGAGCAGGAATTTCGGTCGCTTTGTAATTAAAGGTGAGAATAATAACAGATATAATAATTTCTTATAGATTTGATGATGACTCAGCAGTTTTGGTCAGTATCAACACATCGGACTAGGAATCAAATCCATCATCATTATCATCATCATCATCATCATCATCATCATCATCATCATCATCATCATCATCATCGTCATCATCATCATCATCATCATCACTCTTATCACATAAGAACCCATTGTGTTGCCATACGGAATTTTGATTGGAGAATTATTTATTCCACGAAAAAGATGTAACAGGTCCGAGGAAAAGATAAGCGGCAATAATTATCAACATTTCTTTGACGGAGGCGAACACGAATGACTCGGTGATCCGACTCTATGAAAGCAAACGTCCTAACCATAAGTACCTACTNNGTGCGTGAATGAACTTAGGAAGTCAATTTCTGACATTATGCTTCACTACAGGCCCGATCAATTCAGCAAAATCACAGACCTCAAACCGTCAATCTGTTAGGAAGACAGTCAGTTTTTTTTCAGGTTTTCAAAAGCTTCATCAAATTTTTATGACCAATCATGGGAGCAATTGCTTTATCATTGATCGGTTGTGCTTCGGAGGATGAACGACAATATAGCCTGTACTCTTAATGCTGCACATGATGCTGTGGTAGAGACTGTTCCCCATTTTGATGAAGTATTGAAAATAGTGCTATGAGCGCATTACCTACGCGTATTCCTTATTCGAAATGTGTTTCTTTTTGTTTCGGTCAAAGATATTTTGCTTGAAAATGTGAAATGCGACGTTATCTACATACCTTGGCTTTGGGTTTTGATACCCACAGTATTTATGCATGATACGTAGCCCCGAAACAGAGCAATATTAACTGACATACATCCGATCTAGACATCCATTTTCTTCGTGGATTACCTCTTGAGATGATCAGAAAGCTTATTTTTTTAAGGTCTGACAAGGATGACCTACACTAACCAGCGATACCAAAAGATCCGTATAGAACAGTCTNNNTACTGTGGAAACAGAAGATCAAACACATTTGAGCGAATTATGAATACTGTGTAGAGTATTTTGCTTCCAAGACGGGGTTCAAATCGTCAGGCGGAAGAACTCAAGATCCCAGTTGATACAACATAGGTCTCATGGGATCAGGTTCAGCGCAAATCAACTGTGGATTAAAATGTTGAATGTGGTATGAAGTAGGCTAATTAGAGACGAGCGGGATTTCGTAACGGAGATAATTGACGGTAGTAAAAGCAGAAAGAATCAGACAAACTTAGCCTCAGGACTTGGAGTGTCGAAACGCAAACAACTCCAGTACGAAGGCAGTAGTATTGCAATGCATTACCTCGGACGGATACGCCATTGCCATAAGTAGTGGTAAAAGTACTGCATAGCACATGAAGATGTTCCAGTGAAGTTGAGTGATCTTCAAATCGATGAAATTCAGGGGATCTAGATTTAAGAACTTACAAACTTTATTGGGCATCCACATTCGAAAAGGTATCGGGAAATATGTCACCGTAGTTGCAGTGAATAACTGAGTAAGATCTAATTAACTCCAGAGGCAATGGGATACGTTACAATGTTGCGTTATGCTTGGCAATGGATATTCAAAAATTAAATTAGTGTTGAGTGAGGGATCAAGAGAATATTCGGCAAAATGGATTTTATCATCTTAAAGACCCCAGAGCTCGTGAAGGTGGAAGTTCACAGGATGACACATTCGGTAAACCTAGTGCTGACTTCGCCCCCTGTGTTCCCTCTCAAACTGTGCAAATGAACGCACATGAATTGCAAGATTACTAGATTTTTCTCCTCAATAAAAGACGAAAATTCTTAGTAATAGATTAGGGGAATTAGCGGACATCTAAAAGTTGTATTAGTCTAGTTGTACTACGGTCGCGAACCCACTGAAATTCAAGTTCGAGTAATTATCGGTAATGCGGTAAAGAGCTCGTTTGATGCCACACCCTGTATGGATGCGATCGAACAGCTTGAACCCATTCCTATTTCTCCAGCCTTATACTATTCATGGAGGATTTCGTGTGCATCTTTTGTGTTTAGCTTATTTATCTGCCTACTTGTTTCTCCTATAAAGCGTGTCGCAGAATATCCGCATCTAATTTGTAATTTTGATGCACCAGATATCGATATATAATTTTATCAGGTTTGAAGGCAGTACGGATGGAATTTTGGAGTAGTTCTGTCCTGATAGCTTTCGATGTTTTTTCCCGATAAGGGATGCGTACAGTTATGTTTTGTGAAGGTTTGTTTGATGTGTGTCGCTCTCACTGCATAGAGGTAAGAGTTCAGTTCGATCAACAGCGACGGGTACCAGTTCCTATCCAAAGCTCAACAAGTCAACCGGCTCACATATGATGCAACGCACCACTGACCATAGACACATTACTCCAAAATATTTAATTATTATTCACATTGTTTGTCAATCTGTCAGTTTCGTTGCTACGGTCCTAATGGTTGTAAAAATCCTTTCAAACTCAGTGACCTATTCCGCAGAATTCATTAATAGCATCGTTTAGGTCTATCGCAGCGTGAACAGAACCATGAGTCACGACATCACACATTCATTGAATGTTTACACAATTCACCCCGTCCCCTGGGGTAGGTTAGGAGATTCAATCAAGGGCACTGGTTTCCGAAATCCTACATCACATAGCCTGCACATCGTGAGGTGGTTCATTAACCACATCCGTTCGTGATAGACTGACCGGTGGAAAAATGGTTAAACAAACCGGACAGGAGCGGACTGAGGTCACCCATCCGAGATTTCAATGATGCTGCTGCCGATGATGATGATGTCAGCCAGAATAGTGATGGATTGGCTGTAGAACGATGGCGTGTGTACACTGAAGGTTTGCTGGGCCAAAGGTCATGGCGTATCCTAGTCTCTGAGGCATGGATGCCCCCTTTCCCTCAGTCACTCTCTGCCCTACACACACATCCACAGACATCTGCACGCAGTGGACACAGGATACGGGTACAGACTCACGGGTTAGATTCAGATCCGGTTGTGGCGACCAGCCCCGACCTTCTCGCTGGGATTGTCAGCTAAACAAAGCGACCTGAGACCCCCTGTTGTGCGCATGGTTGGCCCAGTTCAAGAGTTCAGTCACACGGATTATTGATTAGTTGCTTACGTCAACACACTCCGTGTTTGAAGGTGTTATCACGAGAGTTATTGCGCGAATCGTTTGAACAACGGACATGACTAATCAGCTAACGTTGCCATCGCAGGCTTAAAAGTTCATCATACTAATCATTGTGACCATGACACCCATGAAACCGAGGGGTGTCGAATCAATCCGGTCGAAGCAAAGCACACAGAATGTAGCCAAGAGATCAGTTTTCTGCGGTAACCACACGCCCACTTTACGATGAGAGGATCCATTGACACAATTGGCTTCTGTTGTCCTCCTCTGTCCTGCTCATGTCCTGCCAAAGTTCCATTCGTGGCGGATCATCTGACAGATTTTGTCGCTTCAATCTATCCCGTGAACCGGACTGATTGTAAATGTGGTATGAATACAAGATCCAGCAAATCGCTCCACATATTTACAAACATAGTTGTATTTAGAACACTGTAAGTACAACAAAACTTACGTTTCAGTGAAAACGGGCCGTGTAAAAGCTCGGAACTGTTTGCTACTGTGATTTCAAAAAAATCACTCGTTTGCAACTACCTCTCTTTTCAATCAAAATATGTGCTGAAGAAGTTGCTGGGAAATCACGGACCACGTGTCTTAGCAGTTGAACGAGTCGATTTCAGAGTTGTCGAGTGAAATGTAGATAAATGGAACGTTTCACCGACCTCTAAAGAATGATCATTAGAACAGCGAGAAGACAAACAACGCGAGACACTGAGGCTTCTTTGAATCGGATCACTCACTAAAATGTAAAACTGATTTGTACAGAAATAAATAATGGTTTGTTTAGCTGTAAACTGTCCATTTCATCGATGTTCAACGGTTATTTGTTGAATTTTAACCGTCTTCCAGAAAATGGGGAAATTAACCTAAACACGCACTGATGAGGCATCACACGCAATTCTTTAGGTGGATGTAGTTCCGAAATTAGGAGGTTATTTTTAATAACAAAAGCGAACAAGAAGCCAACAATCCTTGTTTCCTCAGTGTGGATATCGTTTTGAAAAGAGCCCCACTCGCTGTTCTGTGCATCCTATTATCTTGCATCCCATGACAGGACAGTTTATGCTCGTTTAAAGCTGAAAATGATATGCTGTCTCCTCCAGAGTACGGATTGTATTTGTGGATGCGACTTAAACGTATCACTATTCCGCCATACCCTTGTTCAGATCAGTTATTTTTGACAGGACAGAACCAACGATGTCCCATTGTGGTATACAGTGGTCATTTTTGGGTGAATTGGAGCATGAAATCCATTTACTGATCGCGGAGAGAAGGGATGGCGGATCGGCAAGTAACTTCTCGCTAATTCACTATTTCCACGTATAACAATTAGTTTTACAAGGACACGATCAGTTTTCTCCGTGATCGATGCAACTTTGGATTATGAGCTCGGGTCTTACACAAGAAATCCATCATTTGACCATCAGTCAGTTGATCCGCCAGTTTCACTTTTCCATGCACGATACTGAACTGCCAAGGTGTGTAAACTCGCTGCGAGCATCTCTTTCTACCCGTCCATTTTGGTACTGGAAAGGGAATTGTGGTTCGACAGAAAACATTGTGAGTGCTACAAGGTACTTCAGAGCAAATGATTCTGTTTCGGAGTTGTTTTTACTCAACAGTGACATGAAACTGATCATTAGATTGACGGTATTGCTGTTTTTCAGCTGTGCTTTGGATCATCTGCTTATTTGAGCTTCCTTCCACCACGGAACTCAACGCTATTTAGATGACGATTACCTGTCAACGCTAACACCTGATTCGAAAATGATTCGCTGGGGTATCTAGGACTTGCTAAATGTACAAATCATGAATGCAGACTAGTGCTGTTTATGCTTCTCAACCTGGACTGTACACAGAGGTCCATCATCAGCTGTCACTATGGATGACAAGTGAACGCAGAATGTACAGGCCAGCGAGTGTATCAGCGGACGAATAATAGTATCCATATTAGAGAAATATCTATACGCGATCAATTTATTCTTGTTAGATGCTTTCTTCCTAAAAAATAAGCTATATAATGCAAGACTATCTAGCCCCTCAAGGGCATAACAGTTGTCGTGTCGAAAATATTCGTTCGTTTCCTTGTTTCGAAAGTTCACCGGTTGTTGTATTTATTTAGATCCGTGGAGGAAAGTGATGTTTCGCCGGTTTTTCTACCACCCAATTCGAGTTTTATGGCTCATGAGAGACGGAAACAATTTGCTGATGCACAGGAAAAGCAAATCACGCGGCTCTCATGACAATACCATATGACTCGTCACTTTTATTATGAAATCGCATGCTACGGAATTGACTAAAAACAATTGGATATAGGTAAATAACCGACGCGCAACATCAGTTAAAACTAACGCCCAACAATAAGGTGTCATCATTCATGAAAAGGCCTTGTGAGTTGTCAAATCAACCAGGTGTGCTGCTCCTATGGTCACGTCTCCGGCAGGCACACATGCACACGCGCACATGTGGTAGGTTGACGCGGCAGCAAAGCTGCTGCAAGGTCATCACATATGGCTCACACGACGATAAAAGTGCAAAATACAGATGACTGCATACATGTGACCCAGACTACAGTGGTTTCAAGATATGGCTTTGTCCTTCTGGTTGACCCATCAACGTGGTCGACAAGTTTGCCATCCGTTCACAATAAAAGCACTCGTGAAACCGGCTTTACAAATTCACCCAATAATCATCAACAAAACGAAACGTGTTTTCCGTGGTTATTCCTCAACGGCTGGTATATTACAGGTTATATGAATGCAGAATAATAAGTGGGGAGCATGTATTAGATATAAAAAAAGTAAAAACACCTGAAAGTGGATGATGTCTCCTGTTCCCGTTTTGGTGTCCAAAACGGATGTGTTGACAATTGGACTGACTAAGGCACAATCGGGTGGGCAGATGCCCACGGGACATAATAGTTGTCACAAACACACGCACACGGGAGGGGAAGATCCGAATATGAAAAATCCCGTCTAACGCGCCATGTCCTGGATGTATTGCTGTATGCACTTTGATTATCGTGCAAGAACATGACAAAGGATATGTAACAACCCTTTCCAGCCTAATGTCGGATCTGACTCAATGAGATGCGAACAGTATGTGCTTGTGATTGAAATTGTGCAATCTGGTGGGATAATGCCGAAAACTCGGTGAATCCATCTCCTGCAAAGAGTGTACTTTATCGTAAAGTAACACGCGAAAGAATACCAGAGAAAAGTAAACGTGATTTTTGAGTTACAGTCCTATATTGGGATTGGACTCTAGAGTTAGGGATGAACTTTAACCTAGCAAATTGTGGCCAAGGTTTGCGCGACTATTTCCGACATAATATATCGGTTTCTCTTCTAATCCAACAGGTTCTTTTCCACTTTTCCCGTTTTAATATACGATCCACAAAGTAGAAAACTCATTTCAATAAAAGAGCTTCGGTTTTTAAGACATACAAAACACTTATCCCCTGCTCATGCGCGTGTTCTGGTCTGTGTGGCTGGACAATTTTCTATGTCCACGTTCAAGTAACAATAACTGGCAAGTATTAATATAGGATAGGTGTTTATGATTTGGACTGAACGCAATTCAAACCCTCGATTCGTCTGTAAACCGTTCAAATTCGGGTTTAACCTGATGTTGCCTTCCATGATGATCAAATAAATTATTGATCCTGACTGCGATGCACCGAGACACAGTTATATCCTTTTGTTGCTAAAGTTTTCAATTCGTGTTATTTGTTTATGGTTATCACAACTAGACTACACCTTGACATAGTATGATAGCTTGCGTGCCTCCATGACCCTGCGAACTACACATGGTGGCTTTTCACAGCCGTAGATCCAATCATGCCTGAAAAGTCAACAGGTAGATACCAGACGAAGCTTAGTCTCAGAAAGCCAGCTGCTTGGGCACCTCCTGGCTTCCTTTTTCTATCCACACACGCCCCTGGAGAGGTCACTCCAGCAAATAAACACGGTGAAGGACAGTTTACTGGTCAAAAAACCTCACTAGATGGACGTAGGAGCGGGGTACCTGGGGCTTCCTCTCGACGGTGGGAGACGTCTTCGCACTTCACTGAACAGCTACCGCCCACACACCCCAAGCTGGGCAGCCCCCAGCCAATAAGGGGCTGTCCCGCCCATGTTCTGCTTGTCTCAATGAGTGCATGAGGCAAAGGACTTTTCAAGCCAAAATTTCCTTTTCACTTAGCAGCGTTCATTGTCCGCACACTCTATCAGATCGGTCCACAAGCTGCCTTAGATGCAACCCTTGAAAATTTCCATTTCGATATATGCTGTATCTCCGAAACAAGCATAGAAGACCCTACTTACATTATCTCTCTGCGTTCTCCTGATCTAACCTCAACCCCACGCTTCACCCTTCGTGTGTTAGGCGATTCAGCATCCGAAGCTCGCGGCGTCGCTAGTGTTGGGATTGCGCTAAGTGCAAAGGTCAGAGCGGTCGCTTCTTGACTGGATTCCAGTCAGTAGCCAACTGTACGCCAACTGTACGTCTCACCGGTTCAGCACCGGTCAACGGCTACAGAATGAAGCGTCTATGCTTGTTGGTCATATCGGTATATGCGCTGACCGATTGTAGTACACCTGAAATCAAGGATGGATTCTACAAGGATCTTTCTCAATCACTCCAAAGTGTTCCATCAATGGATGTCGTAGTAGTCGCCTGAGACTTCAATGCTCAAGTGGGATCCCTGGACGAATCAGAAAGGCTTCTTGGCGGATCGCATGCAATCCCAGCCAACTGGACGGACAACGGAGATCGCCTACTTCAACTCTGCGCGGAACATGGACCGTTCCTGTCAGGAACGAACCTCTCGCACAAGAAACGTCACCGCCTTACATGGAAACTGCCAATCTCCTCACTGCGCTGGAACCAGATCGACCATATCGCCATCAGATACCGCTGGAGGGGATCCATTCAAGACTGCTGTTTTTACTGGTCAAAACCTGTGGATACAGGCCACGCCTTCTTACGAGACAAATTCTCCTTACGCTTGGGAAATAACCGCAGAAAAACCACCGACAACGGATACCCACGATACAGTGTCAGCGGTTGTTGCAAATCGGCCTTCGATGCGTAAATATTCGATCGCTTATGAGTTCAACTATCGGTCGAAGGACTCACTGAACATTGGAAGCAAATCAAGGAAGCTACGCAAATATCAATAAAAACTACATCGTACCCCGGTATAGGTTCAAAACACAAACGATGGATCTCGTTGATCTCGACTGTCCTGCTGGATGCCCGCAGAACCCTCTGTAATAATCGAATAGGAACCGGAATTGAACAGCGCGAACTTGAACTCGGACTGAAAACCCACCTAGCTGTTTCTAGCTTTCAAGTGCACATATATTGTTTTTTGTATACACTGGATAGATGTAACAGGACTAGGGGTTAGTGCATGTGGAGTGTGGAAACCATCTGGAAAAAAATTCTTCGGCACTTCAGTTGTTGAACAAATTTTTCAGAAGAAATGAAAAATGTACGACCGATAACGAGTAATCCGCGGTTTAAATCTCTCATTTTTTAAATGGCACAAGTAGTGTAAAACGGTAAACTCAGTTAAAATGAGGGTGCAAACTAACGTGCATGGAACTCCACATTGTACTAAGTTACAAATGTAAAAGTAGTCTTGATTTTCACGCAAGCATTACGGTATTCTGTTCCTGGCGTAACAGTTAAACATTTTTGGAGTGAAATTAACTAGGGAGATAGCTGTCGTGATCCAACGCTCCGAGACAAAAACTAGTCGTGAAGCTACAAGATGCAGTTTCAGAACAGTCAATGAGAAGGTAATGCTCTGGATCAATCAAAGTAAGAATCATGTGACAATAAGAAACACGAACAGCGATTGGTCAATACAGGTTCATTCAAAAATATTCCCTAATGAATAATATTTGGTCTTCATTTGGTTCCATAAATTATCCAACACTTCCGTGAGCACAACCTGGAAGTCATGTGCTTGAGTGTTGGCCATGTCGCCCACCCACGTATAGGTTAGACAGGTAAAGTCAATGACAGAAAATCAGCTCCTCAAGGTACTCGAATCTCCTATTCCGGCCCGAAAATCACACGATCGATCAGGTTCATTAATTGATCGGTTGGATAGTTCAGCCGCATCAAGGGACCTAGTGCCTGCCCAGCTAACCCGAGCGAGAAACCACACCTTTTCCACAACCGCGAGTCTTTAGCAGGTCCAGTGACTGTACGGCAGACGTGCCTTCACCGTATGAATGTACTGTACGTGAAAACAAGGTCATCACCTCAAAAACAGGACAGCGTTTAACGATGGAGCAAACGCACTATCGTACTATTCACATAACATGGCATCTTAAATTGAAAAACGTATAGCCACCCCCTCAGAGAAAAATATGCTCTTACGTATGAAAAATAAAGAATTGAAGGTTCTGCAGACATCTGAGTAAAACTCTAATTCAGGACTACATCTTATATACAGGAGTAAGAGAACAAGAAAACCCTTTGTCGCACAAGTTTTTGGGCTTGTTTAGTAATTTGATAGTGCATTGGCAAAGAGAATAGGGGCATCCAAGATGCATATTTAGGGACTGCACAAAGAGTGTAAGGTTTCATGTGGAACTGGTATGGATGAATTTAGGTCACTTCCACTTTGAAAGTCATCAAGTCAGCAAAATAGGAATAAATCTTCTCAGTGTAAGATTGAAATACATAAGATTGGTAGTGAGTCTCTAAAAATTGTCAGTGGAGCCCACATTCCGTGACGCGTATAATGAACGGACCATGATGTCAGCTAACATGATGGCATCCATCTTCAGTGAAATAAGGGCAATATTTTCTGAATCATCTCAGTCTGAGCTGAGTTGTTAAGTTGAACGAAGTCACTTAAAGGCATATAAAACTTGCTGATACAGAACAATGTTCAGAGCTGATTGACAAAGTACTTTGTAAGGCGATCAACTCGTGTCGTGTAAGAAATTTAGATGAATTCGTCAAATAAAATTTATCATGTTACCAGTTTCCATAAAGAAATTCATTTCAGTTTATGCAACCATTAACCATGCACTTTAGTGCTCCGGTTCCGGTTGTTGTCTTTTGGTTGCCCATTTGGATGAAGAATAGCAGAAGAAAGGAAAGTTGAAAGTAGAATCGAACAGAAAATGGAGAATTTCAGTGGTCTTAGGTTGCAAAGAAATTGAGAAGATACACGAACGCCAATGTTTACGACATCCAGCCATACCACTCAGTGCCACTAACCATCGATCACGATCATCCCGAGGTCCCCGTACAGAGAGACTAACGGGAATTTTGTGACTCAGTGTAATAATCGAATAGGAACCGGAATTGAACAGCGCGAACTTGAACTCGGACTGA
>UZAN01044685.1:24773-35246 GCA_900618425.1 Echinostoma caproni | reverse complement strand
ACACAGATACCTTTCAAGGACCCGGGACATTTGGGCAACAGCCTCAAACCCGTGAATCACGTCAAGACTTCAAGACAACTGAACTTTAAAACTTCAAGGTCGTTCAGGCGTGGGAGTTCAGTTAAGTTATAGGTGTGCGTGATCAACCGATGATTGTGGGGATATTTGAATCGACTGTATGTAGCATATTCTCTGCAATTATTCAGCTTTGAGCAAATCTGAATTGTTTTCAGAACCTTCNTCTGCCGTGGGATTCCTTTCGACTTATTTGAGCTGACAAGGATATTCAAAATTCGATACACTCTGTGTTGTGATAGAGTTACTGTGAGGCATATAGATTCCGAATTCAGTATTTATGAACTCATCCACGAAGTGCATTCGAAATTTAAAAGAAAGGCATTGGCCTCGCTTGAAAAGCACCGCATGAATAAAAGATATCGGAGGTTTCAATGACATCTGTTTCTATTTTCGGGGACTTTCTGTGATACTCATATACACTGTGAAACACCGGTGCATAATTCCATTCCAAATAGTGACCGTGTTCTACGTACAATTCTGTGATGTCTTATCCTCGAGAAATAGCTCTTCACAATGGTCGTGTTCAAGACCACATCGATGTTCGTACGGACCATCTGGTTAACGGCACTCCAACGAAAGACACCCGAACTAGAACTGTAAAGGAAATAGCAATAAAGAAATACAGAGAAGACTCTTCTTATAATGATTTCCCTCGGCCGTACACTGGTGTGGATATACGTGCACAGGAATCTGATAAAGTCTTTTTAATCCTACCCAATGGTGGACAACTGAGATCGGCCTATTCGGAAGTTGAGGGACTGGACAGGTTTGCCAACAAAGGGTCTCAAGAAGACAGCTCGAGAGAGATAGAGCGATCAAAAGTACGTGGCTATACTGTAACATTTTTGGCTTATCCCTAACGACTCTTTACTAATCTGCAAGCCGGCTGATTAAGGTTTTGAAGAGACATCAACATCAGTGATCAGTTCAGTTCACTTTGGTCAGTTCAGGTGAAGACATAAAACTTGTTTATTCAGTCAAACAAAGTCCGTTTTCTTGCCTCACCGTTTTACGATTAAACTGTTCCACATTTATGCACTGTATGCGTGTTAGCAGAAATTACTCTACTGAGTCCTTCACTTCGGCTTTATTTACATTTATAAGCAGAAATGTTCCACTGGTCACCAGCAGTCCGTTATTGCTCCCCCTGCTGGTTTGCATCCTATGTTTAGATTTATACCAGATTCGGTATGCTTTGGTCAATCTGAACGTTGCCCGGATTAGAATCACACCGGTGTTTTCTAAAGTCATTTTTGAATCATACATTCATAGAAGTAAAACAGATATGTTGGTGATTATGTTCTTGTAAGTTATTATCTACGGGGTATACAATTGAAGAAAAAAGTTAACTTGCGGAGGTTTGTCATCGATGCATCTGAAAAGCTGACTTTTCAGAAGAGGTTTCATCACGTTGAATAAGTTGACACCCAGAATCTAACTAAATATTTTACAAAATACTTATCTTATAGCGTCTACAGATTCTGAAAATCTGTCAATTAAGGCAGTTAGGAAAAGCCGTCGATGAAATTGTATTATGTTACAGAAGGTATTTAAATGAATAATTGTAATCCAGTGCCATATTATCGGTGCTGAGAAATCACGAGATGACTAGAACTAGTAAGGTCCTAATCTGAATGCAAATAAACTAAGAGATGAAATATAGCATGATGTGAAACAAAACAAAAATGATTCAACAACAAAGGAGAAAATTTTTACAATAAAAAACTCATATGTAATTACAACTTTCACATCATCTTTGGGAAGCTTAGTTCTAATTTAATCACACTGATACGTTTATAGGTAAAGTTGAGTACAAATAAGAAAAAAATAAGAAAAATGTTGCTTTTGGTTTTTATTACTGACTTATTGATGTGAAATGAAAAAGAGCGGTTATTAACGAGTAAATGTCAACAACTTATACGTATTCTCTCATGCTGCATATGGGAGTCGTTGTAATATATGGATTTAAAAATATGTGGTAATTTTAATACATGGGATTATTTTGGTTGTAAAACGAGGAGTGGGCTAGCGTGATACTACCCTACATATACAAATTAGCCATAAGTAGTGATTACTAAATAAAGCATTAATTCCATTGATTGCGGGTAAGCCCTCGAAATAGTCTCATTTGTTGATTATTCGCGGCTCATTTGAATCTCCCTCAAGTTCAAACACGGAAATCATTATTTTAATCCTTCTTTTATGAACAAAGTCAGATAAGTCTCACAAGATTCTAAAATGGAGCAGTTGGGTTGTTTGAAGTATTATCTATCACGGTCACGGTCAAATACGCTTTGAGTGTTTAATATTACATCCCAACATAAAGATATGTTGACAGAATGGACATTGACCATCAATTTATTTTGCTCTCATTCAGATGCAAACGCACATTCAAATGATCACGTCAAAAAAAATAAAATATATAGAAACTGAAAGGAGTCAGATGAAAGAGTAAGGGATAAAAAAGAGTTGCTTGATTTCTCTTTGATTAGACATTAAGGTCAAGCGACAAAATTTGATATGAAAATAAACTGGTTCAGACCATATGATGTCTGCCGTGGAAAGTTTGGAAGGGAAGGCTTTGTTACACACTATGCTAGAGTAGTATCAATTGTAAAGTCATTATGACCAAGGAAGCGGCAGTTTCGTCACCAATGGTTTCGAACACAATTGCGATTTCAAGCAATGAATAATTACCGCAATGCTCATGAACTTTGAGGTTTCGTAAGGACTTGAAATGCTTTGGATGTGTCTACATGGTGTTCGAATTCTAACAAATGCCATTATAAAGTACGTAGGGTTTTGATAAATACATATTTCAAGTTTTCTGTCTGACAATCGATTGGGCAGTACTTGGAAAAATGGAAGCTGGTATTCGAATTGATTTTCAATATTGGTTTGATATTGAAATGCAACGCGTTCAAACTTATGTAATTATATCCTAACATCCGATTTGCTGCGCGCAACAACTCAGTTATCATAAACATACCGTCGATATGTTAGGATTGATTTCAGCTTTTCTTCCAGTTTGTTTATTAAGGTTTAAACTTGTCCACCATCTTAATCAAATAACTGTTGAATTCCTATCTTGCTTCGTTTAACATAATTCTATAAATATGCGCTTAAAGCTGCATGAGAGCACGTGAAATTGATGGTCAGTATCCAGTCTGCTGATATATGCTTTCTCATGTTGCTGAAGTGAATAAACAGATAAATGGATAAACGGTTGAATAAGTTTTAATTGGGTATGTGGAATGCAGAATAAAACAGCATATAATTTACTACAAGGAACATAAACAAATTACGCATTCAAAACAACCAGTATTGTCCTCTGAAGTGATAAATTTAACCAAACTCAGCAACTCCAAGAACATCAATATTCTCAACGAAAGTGCGGCAAAGATGTTCAGCAAAGCAAGTACTTGAACCCAGATGAAAATAAATCTATAAAAACACAGGAATACAACGTAAAACACTAAGCAATCACATAATAAGCTACCTCATTAGAAATCTCTTCAATCCGTAGAACGAATAATTTCCATAACCATTCACAAACTCGATAAACGTTATAAAAGCATGCTTAAATAACGATTCGGCATTGGTTAGCATTAAACGTTTTCATTTCGCAACTAAGTTATTTATTAGGTTGAGCAAGGTATAAACAGCAATAATTTAGGGTGATGATTCCGGCTTTTTAGTTCCTTGTTTTACAAACAACGAATCTGATTAGCCTCAGGATATTCATTTATAAAACATCTGTATACGCGTAAACATATTTGAGTCATTTTTGCACTCCAGATAATCCCATTATCTTGAGTACACCATTTGAAACCCTTGACCAAATGAAACCATCTGCGAGAAGTGAAATTGCATTTCTATGCTTTTTCACTGGCAGTTGAATATCATTAGCAATTGATGGCACCTGACAAGCACAGAGGAAGATAAAAACATTGGTTCATGTAATTTACAGGACTGCGCTATATGTACTCCAACTAACGTAGCTGTATTTCATTCAGTGCATAATCTTCATCTGCCAGAATGAATAACCACATCAAGCGTTCGCTACAATCTCTTAGTGTGAAATGCAGCAAAATTTCGCTTAAACAGCTTTAACATTATCTGAGGTTCAACGATAAAAGCTGAACAAACTTTGCCTTAGACATCAAACTCATGTTCAAGACCTCCAAAGCAGAAATCAGATGCGAAAAATGATTATAAGTAATCTCACCACGGGACTCACGTTTTAGCCAGACCCGTCAACCACATAATGTAGTGTCTGTATCACTCAATCCTATGTCGTGATTGAGCGGTGGTTAAGAACGTTAACACGAGGGGTGCAGAATGGTACCCGTAAATTATGCGGCAGCTAATTCAGATCACCGTGGAATAAAAGAAAACAAAACCCTATTATGACTGTAAATTAAAGATCTCTTCCGTGCTCAATGTGTAAGGAGAAGCTATCGTGTTTATTCAGCTTAGTGATTTCACAGTGGCAATCAAAATTAATAATATAGGGGAGTAAAAAAGAATAATAACAACAGAAAACGGCTATATGTCAATTAAACCTATTTGTTAATAATAATTCAACTATGTATTATGTAATTAGAGTGACAAATCATGCAATTGGTAACAGGGCAGAAACATAAAAAATCCACAAATAACGGATTGGAAATTTGCCTACAAGATGCAGAGAGCGTCGCGAATCTTTTGAGTGGGATGAAACTGGGTGCATTAGATGATAAAGGTATTCACTTTAACACATTCAGAATATTTGATGAACAACTTTATTGGATGAGAAAGCACATTTACTCAAGGTTGTTCACCGCTACCAAGGACATCTGCTACTAAATGCACATCCGTTTATACAATATTGGACGTCAGGTTTTAGAGCTTATTTTATAGTAGTACCAAAGGAATACGAACACAAGTAAAGTTAAGTCAAAGAACTGCTTTAATTCTCCTTATAGAAGATGAATATAGGGTTTCTAAATATGCACTTTTCTGTCCCACAAAAACAAAGGTTGTGCAAAAAAGCATGGCTAGACACTGCATAGACAAATAGTTAAGCAAATCCGGCAAACTTAGGATTTAAGACTTTTGATAACGGGATCATGATTAGTAAGAAACCGTGCAAGCTACGATGTTGCAGAAGACGTGTGTATTTGGGTGTGCGCTGCGATTTGTTTGTACTTTGAGTGAGTGGAAAATGTAAAGATTCATTTATTGAGACGTGAGCAAAGAGTGTGAGATGGGTATAGCAGTAGTCTGACAGAAAGTTTCCGGCAAATGTTAGGTAGCTGTGAAATAAAAAAACTATGGGGAGACTACATATTTTATTGAGCGGTTTACCTTTAAAATGAGTTTACCTAGTTTGTGGAATGTCTTGGCGGCACAGGAGACCAATAAATTTCACGGAAGGTAGTAGAGGAATACTTTCTGTACAAACGTGCTTTATTCTTAACAACACACTGGCTATAGTCCACTATCTGAATGCATTCGACACCTTTAAACACAGAAAAGTCAGACTCATGTACGCTTGAAGATACTTATACACAGGTTATTTTTTGAAAACTAGTCGCTGAGCAGTGAAAGATTTTTACGGATTCTCGGGACATAAAAGAAATTTGGAAATACCATACCGAAAATGTAATGCTGAAAGAATCATCGAAAGCAGGCGAAAAAGTATACCATTATCTAAGGATGACGTTGTATTGGGCAAGATAGTTTGCTTGGGAAAATCAACACTTTTCCTAGTGGATTGTGGGGATAGTACCACAGAAGAGGTCACTTAACAGGGCAATACAAGGGTAATTTCGTTTACTTAAGCAATATGACAGCAGAAATTCTAGGCTAATCGGACGCTGGGACGTGATTAGGCCAGGGAGTAGAAAGGAGGATTCTGACGAACTAATTACTAGTCTCGCCTGTTTGAAAAATCTGATGTAGACAAATAACAGATGGTACAACCAAAAAAATGAATAAAATATCTTCAAGATTTTGGATTCGCTATGAAGAAGTGAATGTCATTTGTAGGCTTACCCCCCCGTTGAAAATTGATGTTGCACTTATTATGTGTTTTGCTTTCCTTAACTACGAGGTCAAATGGGTTTTCGAATTTATCTGTGAACTGGTAAGCGATTTCTCTCGAAGTTCAATAAAACATGGAATGTAAGGAGACAAAGCAGTAAAAAAACGAACGGTCGCAGTCCAAATTTGTCCAAATTCATGTATAAGTAAAAGCTAGCATTTTTGATATTCTGATTTTGTGTGCATTAAACAGCTGGCTTCGGCATTTTTAGTTTGTAGCTAGAAGTCAGCAAAATGTTTATACCACCCACCCACTCACTCACCGTGAATCCGGAAAGTAACAAGTTTACATTAGAGCACAGATATTCCCGTCAAGAATAGCTCCATTCTCCCCCTAGCACTCTGATTCCCATACCCGTACACTACTGTGTATCCTGTAATCTAACTGGAAATGGTTTAGAACAGCAATCACCCAGCAATCACGGGTGTGACACCTCTATGAACGGCAGTATAGGGGCTTGGTTCAACTGGAGCGCAAAAGTTTTCCGTCATGTCTCTGAATCAGTGAAATAAACGGTTAGACAATAAACCATGTGAAATTTCTATTTCAGCAGCTTTGCGTTTCTTTGCTTTTCACTGTAATATCCACCGGAATCTGACTACTGAACAATGGAATTCTAATAAACTGTGAAATGTGTGGCGAACAAGGAGACAGTCAATATATATGACATTCTTGATGATATATGTTCCCTTTTAGAGATTGCTTTCCTGAGGAAGCCGAACGAATTGTGTTTCATCCAAAACAAACCAGAAGTGCGGTTAAAACGGCTACTAAAATTAGAACCAATGT
The DNA here is from genome assembly GCA_900618425.1 of Echinostoma caproni. NCBI lineage: Eukaryota > Metazoa > Platyhelminthes > Trematoda > Plagiorchiida > Echinostomatidae > Echinostoma > Echinostoma caproni. The sequence continues at coordinate 28,291 of UZAN01044685.1, read as the reverse complement.
CCATATCTCTTATACCTGCAACTTGAAGATAGTGTAAACAGCTTGATATTGAATTTGGAACAGAGAATGCTTTATTTTCTGAGCAATCTGAACTGTAATTTTGCCTCACTGAGAAACCGTGTTTACTAATCAACCAACTGGATTGAGTGAATTGATGCTCTCAGTTTGTGGTGTTTCACGCTTTTGTACCCACATGCCAATCGGCCATATATCTGTTTTATCTGCTCGAAGTGACATCTCATTCACTGTGAACCATCTCATTTAGGTGAGGTTTGTCTGAATTGAAACTGTATCCAGTTTTGCATGCAACAACCAGGACGGACTATTTTTCGTGCCATGTATCCAACATTTTTGATTAGCCCTCAATTAGTCTCCTTTCCTTTCTGAGGTCTAATAGGAAGAGACACACGCAACCAATTGTGACCTAAACTGATCAGCTCATCCGAACCCAACTGTGGACGGGAGGGGATTAGTCGACTTGGATGTTGTGATAGACATTTATAGGCTTAATCAAAATTAAATACCCTGCCTTCTTAGTACGTAGGGGTCTTAGAAAATGTTTTGTTCACAATATGATTAGAGTAGATTATAAGGCCTTGAGGCGACTTAAATGAATCATACTATCACAAATAGTTATAAAGGTATTCGAATTCCAACGGAATTTACTAATGTTTTCACACTTTGGATTTACTAAAACGCAAATTTCGTGATAAATGATGTCGTAAAGAAACCCAAAAATGTAAGCTGAAAGTTTCGGAAGCATAGTTGAGGTTTCAAATACTTCTGACCAAGCTATGATCACCATCAGACGCACGCCAAGATGGGTGAAGGCAAATTGAAACGATCTCATGCACCTGTTCAGTGAACGAATGAGCAGTGCGGTTATGTTCTACCAGGGAGAGTCCGGATTGTCGACGGATTGGCACTGCTGACAAAAACCATTTAGGATGAAATAGCCTTAAAACGTCGTAGATATTTTCACCTCACGTTATCTTTGCTCTTAGTATGACCAATTTGTTCAGGCAATCCATTCGAATTCTCCCTTTCACTCTTGTAAAACCATAAATTATAAATTTGCCATCTTTTCTGCATTTCGTGATGGAACGTAAAACTTAACTGTTTTGTTTCTGAGGAGGTAGAAAAAAATTCATATTCAGGTTCACTATTCGAAAGGCGTAGCATAATTCAACTGAATTCCCTAAGAAATTTACGTGACCTAACAATTTACTCAACTAGTTACACATAGGTATACTTCGAACGGATTGAGTATAGATTTTATACTCAATTGCAACTGAATTTAATCCAGAAGTCGTATGCCAGGGAGTCAATTACTCTCTGTCCAAGGTTCGATACCATCAACGGCAGGGACAGATCAGCGTCCTGGCAAGTAGCATTGATATACAACAAGTTGATAGGAATCAGTCCAGATAGCAACATGGTCAGCGGATTGATATACAATCCGCTCGTGCACGAGTTTGAATCCCAGTGAATTTGGTAGATATGCACTGGTAATGGGTATTAGATAGAGGCACAGTGGTTCTTAGACATTCGGTTCATATGTGGTCTATTTGCTAGCGAGATGCAGTCCGTCTGAATAGATATTATTCCAGTCTGAAGAAGTCAAATAGGTAAACAAAATTGTTTTCGGTGCNACAAAAAAATGAGTTTTCTTAACTCCGTTTATTTTGTGACCTATAGTATAGTGCTGTGTGTGGTTAGTAAATGATGCACCGAAAACGAGCTTGTTTTCCAATGTGACTTTATGATGCAGTCCACCAGGCGGTGTTCCAGTAATTCCAGTCCTATAGAATACTTCACGGGTATCCTGTTCTATGGTGTGAAAGCTGCATCGTTATACTTTACAATACAAACAAAAGAACTGGTATTGAAATACTGAAGTTGTGCTGGGAGCAAACCATGATAAAGTACAGATCCTTACCGGACATTATGTGGATTTATTCGTGAGTTTGAGGTGTTGTTGTTCACTTGTAAGTACCTATTGTGGCTTAAAGAATGGCCCTCACACCAGAAGGGCAAGCAAGTGCAATAGTTTAGCTGCCTTCATTGTAATCACGGGGTACTGACGTGAAGAACTCTATATATGATGCCTTTTTTCCAACAGCAAAAACTAACAAAATAAATATAATAGAAGAAAAATAATCATGTTCATTGGGAAAAATGATGTTAGAAACAGAACACGCTAAACGGGTAAAGTCTCCAATGTGTATGAAATTTTTTCGTGTGTGTATAGGAAGTTTCAGGTATTGATGAGAGTAAACAGTGAGACGTTATATGTATTCAGAAAAACGTACTGAATGTTTTTAAGTCAATAAGCTACAAATATCAGTTGCCGCTAATAAGGAGGAAAAAAAAATCAGAAATAGAAAGAGAGAATAAAAGCTTGTATTGGTTTGCCGGGGCTTGCATGCACGTTATAATTGCCACCCAGAAATGGAACTGCGCATGATAAAATGTGTTTATCCTATGAGGTAAGGAGCACTGTGAAGGACTCGGTGGACAATGAGAACATCTCTGAGTGCGTAGTATGTATGAAGCACAAACAGCTGGTTTGAGAGGAAACAATCAAACGCTCCGTACTATATAAAACCTGTGAATCGTGACACGAAAAATGCAATTGATGTCCTTCGTGATCAGCGTTCCGAGTTACTGTCACTCTGCTCTGCGGTGTTGACAGTAAACTGACTTTCATCACTCCATCTGTTAGTTAGCTTTATTAGATAAACAACAATTCCATGACCAGCTTTAGGTATTGAAAAGCCGTTAATCAAAAGCTTCGAACAAAAAGGAAGCTTCAAGTTTGGGCAAAGTTAGTAGAATTTAAGCACCTCATCAGCAAGTCGAGTTAATTGTGAACTATCCCATTTGCTCTTACTTAAACAGGGTTCCCACAATACAAAACTACACAACAGTTACACAAAATATAACTAGTAATGACTCAATCAAAAGAAAGCTTGTTGAATGTCCACTGCCTACAAACTTCGGAATGCTAATTTTACCTTAGAGTGAAAACCGAAACGTTCTAGCAGTGATGAACTTGCAGGAGATGAAATAAAGTTACAACGAAACTCACTCTTAAATATTTGATCCTTTTTCAAAAGTACCGTGAAAAATTTATCAGTATGAGACAAGAAAAAACTATTTTGGAGGAATGGGGAAACGCATGTGTTACCATCAGTTTGAAAGCATAAAAACGTGGAAGATCGTGGAGGTGGACAAGTTGATATGGTCACCTGACGATCAATAACAAAGAAGAGAAAATGAATTCATTGTCGGGGACTTACATTACTTTGGTTTAACGTTTCAACAGAGCTAATAAAACGAATTTGAATACTGATATTCAAGCACAGATGTTTCTCTAATTAGGTACTATACACATCAATAAGTACGACGATGCAGGATTTCCTTGAAGATCGCTGAAAAATATCAAAGAAAGTTTCTGCAATAAAGTGGCTAGTTTTGAATTCTGGATTCTATCGAGCTGTTATCCGGTCTACTTT
>UZAN01044684.1:19585-30611 GCA_900618425.1 Echinostoma caproni | reverse complement strand
GACGTTAGGTCGATACAAGGAATGAACGGCAATGTCCAAGAACCTAGATTTTAGTCCTTCCTGTTGTATGATTGATTGCACCATGTGAGGATCAGGCGTGAAGGTCCGGTTTTGCGGATGGTCTGTTCAAATCTTATAATTATAAGTACTCTTTTCGTATCAACGTCTTTTAAAGATTGGACTCAGCCTGCTCCCGCTTTCAGTAATTCAAATTCTGGAAAATACGTAAATGATTTTCGCTCTCGAATTCGTTTTGTGCATGAAATTTTTGTTGGAAATGAAGATTACTCTAAGTTGGTGAAATAAGTTTGACAAAACTGAATCAACCACCGTGTACAAACACCAAATGCTAATGAACTCCTCACGGACCAAGACTTTGAACTGGTTTATACCTTAACATAACTAGTTTCATGACAGTTCACTAAATTTTACACAATGCAGTATGAACATCGCCTTGCGGATATTTTCGTTTCAGTTGTCATGCTTTTGATAAATTGGTGCCGACCGTCAAATTGAACACATATCATGAAGGAACACTATTCAACAGAAAACAAATACATGTTACAAAAATGATATTACTACGAAAAGAAACTACTTCACTTGCGTCACATGAATAAAGAAATGCGTGAACCGAAAGTGAGACGAACCGTTGTACCTTAACCCACGCATTTATTTCAACGCACTGATTCAATTCAACAAGAAGAGTAGCGGCAGGTGATAAATTCAGATTTCAATACCGGATGTACATGAACGGTACTTGTGTGAAAGTGACCTACGACCAACTGGGTCAAACAACCTGACTGGAGGACAATCGGTTGCCTGAAATTCCTTTCCACTTTGAACTGGAAACTGCCCAAGGTAACAAAATCTCGTTATCTGTCATTAGACAAAAGGAACCATATTTGAGTCATGTAATTTTCTAAATACACAGTTTGATAACGCTGGGTTCAATGAGTCTCCAATAATTTTGAACATATTAAGTATCTAAACACAATCAATTAAATGAGGTCATGCTAGACGCTATCACCCCGGTTGAGAACACTTGGCGGTTCACCCAGAGGGATCGTCTCAAATTCTTCAGTCCAAACATACCATGCGTATTGACGAGAACTACAACCTTTTGTGTGAGCGGTTGCAGGGATGAATCCGTAATAGGCGACATATGCCAGACATGCGCTCCTCCAACAAATCTATCCAAAATGTAACAATGTTGCTCCGGAGTACAGTCAATTTTCGCATTCGTTCATCTTAATAGTTATTACGGTCATCGATTGTTGCCATTTTTCTGCTTCAAAAGAAAGTTGCACCGGTTTCTATAATGATGCCGGGTTTACCTTTAAGTTAGTTTGTTCTTATCAAGGTTCGCCACTGCTGGTCATAGTCGAAGCACTTCAGTGGTGTCATTTTAGTGTACGATGGACGTTCAGTATGTGAATCAATCGATCAGCCCCACCTCGCTTTTGTGTGCTTTCACCTTTGGGAAATTGGAGCGTCAACAATTTTCATCCAGCTGTGACTCGACAGTGTTAAACGTATGATTTCAAAATCAGTTTATTGTGAGTTTACTCAGAATGCAGACAAAATTGATGCATTTGTTGTTTCTCCGATGATAACTTTCATAATGTTTTAAATTTTATTCAGTTTCGTTGAATAAACTTTGATACAACTTTTGAAATGTTGGAAGTGGCTAATCTCACAGTTGTTGTAGAACACACAACACGTGAGTGGAACAAGGCTGTGGTGTTATTACAATAATCGTTCGACGATCGATGATCTGATGATGTGTACCTCTTGGCTACCGTTGGCCATTACATTTCAGCCTTGTCTTTGCTAAAATGGACCGGAATGAGTAAACTGCACCGGGCATTTTCGGCCTTACTCCTGTAAAATCAGTTGTACGCTGTACACTGCGCACGTTCAATGTTTTTTTATGGAACAAGTAAAAATATATTCAAAAGTTGGTATTGAAAATTTACACCTTAATATTCGGCCGGCTGAATAAGCCTATCATAATGCCGAATAGAAAATCCGAATGATTTTGTTACGCGAAACACGCTAGAAGCAAACCATTTTGGACTGGCAACTCGCCCAGAACGTATCTCGTTTAGGAAGTGCTCTGATAAAATAATACATCTTATTTATAGGCCAACAAAGAGCATCTCTTTGGCAAGACCAACACGACCTGGTAGAAAAGCGACAAAACCGAAGGTGTTACAGTTGATTCTGTAAACATTCTATATTCAGCGTAGTCCAGGTGCAGTTGGCGAAATTTCATCAGATTGCCTTTGTGAAGATGACTGGTAGATACGATGTACAGCCGCGGTCCGTCAGAGTAAAAGTAAGTGAGTAAAGTCCATAAAGTCCGTGAAGTAAAATTAAAACCACATTCGACGCCGCTTCACGTTTCCGCAGCGGGTTTACCGCAGGGACGAATACATTATATCTATGAGACAGGTACCCAAATGGAAAGATCAACATTGTTGAAGGATGGTAGATGGTTTGAATACAATACTGTATGCACCAGCAGTTTATTATACCACCTCGATGGCATTTATGAAACCGACTTCAATATATATTTAATCAAACTGAACAGCTTCACTGCTACAGTATTGCACATGTTTAAGTTTACATAGTGCTAACTAACAAAAACTCAGTATTGCATCACAAATCAGATTGATCAGGCTCACGTTGATTTTTTCCGTGCTTGCTCTTTTGGAAATATTGAATTCCACTTTATATCAACCAACTGTGACTCTAGCGTGTTAGGCCTCTGATTTCGGAATAAGTGTGTACCTGAACGATCATAACACCATGCCTATGATACCAGGTACAGAGATAGACAGATAAACATTGATGAAGCGTGGTAGATGGTTTGAATACAAAACTGAACTGTTTTTTGCTTAGCTCTTGTACATGGCACTGTGACTAATCCCTCCGAGATGGTCCCACCCGGGGTTTCCGATAAACGTTACGGTCGGTATGAATTACCTAATTGAAACAATATCGATCATAATCGGTGTATGAAAGACAGAAAGCAGCCAAAATTACGCATTTATTGGTCCATCGTTTAAACTTTTGCTGGCATAGACAAACGCGTGGAATATCGGATCTGTTGTATTTTGTTAACACGGAGAGAAGATAAAAACTGCTGATTTTGTTTGCCAAAATGGAACAGGTTTACGAAAATGCAGTGATAATTTTCGATTCAGCCATTGTATACTAAATTTATCGGTCGTACTCTGCTCACGTAATGTATTTCGTCATGTGATGAGTGAAAATGTAATAACAGATATCTGAAAGTTGACATTGAAAAGCTGACTTTCATATATTTTGATAGTTTAATAAACATTCGCTGATCCCAAATGAAAAAGCGATAGTTTTTCTTATATGAATTAAGTAGAGAAGCAAAACATTTGAAACGATCAAAATTCCGTCCTCGATGTACCTCATTTTAGCAAGCGCTCTGAATTGAACAGCAATATTTTCAACAGTAACATCAAGGGAGTCAATCAGGCAGGTCCTAACCGAGAGGGGATAAAACTGACCAAACTCAAGCAAAACGTTCCATATGAGTATCTGTAAACATGCAATAATCAATGTAGTTTAGAGATGTGCGTTTTAATTTACCGGAATCTCTTCAGACTGCCTTTTGGGAGATGGCGAACGGACAGATTAGAACCGGGGTGGTCAATGAAAAACAGCTCATGACGCTATGGTTTTTGACAGAAACATTTGAATGTCGATTGTGAAAAGTTCAGTCGCCTCCGGGGGACTCCAATCCACTCATGAACGCCGCCTACGCTTTGGACGCGCAAGCCCTACCAGCTAAGCTACGAGGCCCCACCAATAGCACTGATCTTTTCACATTTGAATTTACCGATCCTACTTTTATAGACAAGTGGCCTCCACCAGTTAGCAGTTTGACAGATGTGAAGTTTGTATGCCGATTGTGAAAGCAATTTGACCAAGTTTTCTTGTCTTTGTCATACGGTGGACTTCGGCGAATTCGAAGGAAAACCTATCGGGGTAGTCAGCTTCATGCTAACTGGTGGATGCCACGAGCCCATCCAGGTTACTGAATTTTCCATAATCGATATACACTTCAAATCTGCCAAACAACAATTTGAGAAATATTTGACGTGCCTCGTTTGAATTTTTGTCATGGGTTAATCTTAGGGATCAATCTATTTTGGGTAATGACTATTAGACCAGGCAGCAAAAGTAGCACTGTTGTAATGGGCTTCGTTAAAGAAATCAATTTCAAATTTCACGTTAATAAAATATTGTTGAAAACTGAGCCTCTTGTTACTGAGCTATCGTACATTTTACTCTGGAAAGCGCTCGAATTATTGCACTGAACAAGCAGTATTTCCGTAACTCTTGCATGAGGCACTAAAACAAACAATCGATACACCATCATAGGTTCTCTACATTGAGGAATTTTCCCCTTACGAGATGTTCGATTAGTGGATGCAACGAAATAACTTATGACTTATTGTTTTCGATTGGTGAGCATAAAATTCAAGATAAGTACCCATGAATTAGGCTCCACTTTCCAACTGTTTACAAGAAGGAATCTGGTGAAATTAATGCTGCCTCACACAGGGGTTGTTTCACATATAACTGTCGTTATAACTCCAGCTGAAAAACAAATAGTAACATGAACCAATTTACGAATAACAATGAGCAGTCAAACTTGACCATTTAATTGCTGTAGACAAAAGCATAGATTGGTGGACCTCTACAATTCATACGGACAGAGAAAAGACATATGCAACACTTCTTCCCATCTCCTTTATCGCCACAAACTACAATAGGTTACAAATGTACAGTTGTTTAAAAGACAACAAGTCGAGGATAAGTATAGTCAGTTCAGGTCCAAAGCAAACAGGTGGCAGCTACTGAACCACTACACCACCACCACCACTCTACTTTACCGTCATTTTTCTGACAGCTATGACCCTGGTACTAACACTGCGTATCTAATGTTTGAAATTCAACAGTGAGTCAACAATTGGTCCAGGTGTCATGAGAAACTTGCGATTGGTGTTTATGCATGTGTCTCGGGCATAGCACGCCAGCGGGTCAACCAAGAACATTATCCTCGCTGGTATTCTGTCCCTATCCCAATCACAGCGGCGCATCTGACTCGACATTGGGTACCTTACTACACTGTTCCACTGCCTCGATGCTGCCCGAACCGCGAACAATACGTACCTACTGCGAACGTTTGCGAACTACATGCACCTTAGCACCGTACCATATAAATGTTGACAACCGAAAGTTCTTTCACACTTTCTAGCGTGGGGCTGTTATAGCCTGGTCGATTGCACGGTAAAAGCCGGGCAATAGCAGATATTTGCCATATACCACGTGTTATCTACAATCTACATATACGGTCACATTTTCACTTCAGTACCAACGCTATGTGGCTTTTGTTTTATACGCTTCAAAACTCCTGTATCCTTCCACGTAGGGAACTTTCACTTCTCGCTTTCGCTTCGTTCTGCTTGTTATCCCGCTCGTTGGTTCTCGTGCCTTCGTGCTTTAACGCAAGAGGTCGTTAGCCGGTACCCGTACTTTCTCCGTACCACGGTTAGTCAATAAACGTCTACAACCATTAGTCTTCTGGTTTAACCAGCTGTAACTTGATTGTGTTGCGAGCTTGGGGTTGCTGTTCTAAAGCGCGTCACGCTCGGTCGTAGTCGACGTCACTTTAGCTACGATAGGTTACGCTAGGTATTCAACCGGACACAAACAGAGTTGCCTGCAACCAAGCCCCGGTGGCTGTGGCGAGGCCAGAACCCCAAACCATAGGGTCCAAAGCACGCAGGTGACAGCGACGAAACCACTGCACCACCACCACTCTACTTCACCGTCTTTCTACTGACAACTGGGACACTGGTACTAACACTGCGTATATAATGCTTGAACGAAAATAGTGAGTCAATCGGTTGACAAGCTGTCATCAGATATCTTGCGATTGAATTGAATTGAACACGGAGCGCTTGCTGTGTCAATGAATGTATAAGGCATTTGGGATGTGTTTACATATTCGTCTAACAGTGCCCATTACATTTGCGATAGCTCTTTCGGGTTTTGGGGAACTCGTGGCGCAAAATTATTTTTCAACTATTATTGGTATAGCCGGTTGGCGTGGTTTTTCGCAGAATGTGCCATTATTAGTTGATCTTTTTGAATGTTCGGGTGTGCTGCCTTAATTTATTTCTCCCGTCCAATCCAGCAAAACTGCCGAATTTTCGATACATGTAGAAATTCGCACGGGTGAAGAGTTATAATAACACCCTGATTACCACGCATGTGGTTGAATTTTATTGCGCATAACTTCATCCACCGGATCATCAATGTGATCATGGTTTACAGCACATGTGTTGAGCGTTGAAGACTTGAACACGCATCATGTAGAAATAATTAGTTAACTCGTAAACGTGATGTGTCGCTGTTATACTTCCATGTCGCATGGAACGTTGCACCTCAACTGTTTGTCACCTAAACGAAATGCATTACATTTTGACGCGAACAAATGCCGAACACAGGAAGTTATACCAGGTACAAGTGCACATGATTTTTCGAGATACATTACACTGTGTTTGATAATTTGGGTCCATCCGACGGCCCGAGAATTATCAGGTGGTCGTTGATCTAATCAGAATCATTTGTTTGCTGCATGTTTGTTGTTTTATCCATCAGACCTTTCCTCTTCGCCAAACTCAAGAAAACATACACTCTGTTCGTAGACCCATCATTTTCAACTTCCTTCACCTGAAAGTGGCTTTCGACTTAGCTGATCGCTCTAAAGTCTGGCACTACATTTCGTTGGAGGGTGTGAACAAGACGGGTCCTTCAATATTACAACCCCTCTAAAATGATAGCCGAAGACCAGTCCCAGCCCAGGGTTGGACGCCCTTTCTGTTTTTATTCAAATTCGTGATAAATATAAATCTTCAAACAAGCTTCATGCGAGCAAAGCGGTATAGAGTTACTACCAGGTGGCAGCCGGTCTGACGTAGAGTATGTAGACGTTTACGGTGCATCGTTTGCCAGACAAATACAATAATCTTCTGTAGTTCAGAAAATCTCAAAACTCAAAATAAAATAAATAACGTATATAATGCCTCTGTTTCTATGCGTGCATATGGATACGAAAGATAACTCAGTCTTGGTTGTATCCGTGTTCAGGTCGTCCTGCGGTTGTTATTTGTACCGTCAAATGAATAAATGCATAAACGGTTTGACACTGATTCAAAAACCGGCCGCATGACACTCAAGCATTTATGACTGGCTATGGTAATTCCGAATTGCGATCGCTTCGGCTGTTCAGAGGAGGCGACGCTTGATCTATTTCGATCTCACCCACGTGATCGTTTTGATGCGTCTGATCATCACCCCTGTGATATTGGTAACTGGCTTGACTACTTCACTCATTCTGACCCGGTATTCGGTTCCGATCAAATGAACCGTGATCGGTGTCCTCCGGGTGGTGGTGTCCATGTGGTAATGGAACCAAATTATTACCCCAGGGGTGTGTGCTCAAATCCCTGAACTAACACCTGACCTTCGCGATTGTATGTTGAATGGTAGCACTTTGATTGACTGCCTCCCGCTCCTGAAAACTGTATCACTGCATATCCAATGAAAGGAAGTGAAATGAAAGAAAACCGTGACTAAACCGACTGGATACGTGTTCTCGAATGCTTTGGCCATACGCGGGTGGTAAGGCTGATGCGTTAGTTTTATAGTTACAAAGAAATTTGTAAATGCAGAATGAATTCATTTCCACCGTTTGCTTGTCTTTTCCCTGCAATGGGATAACTGGTTTGGGAGTGTAAACTATGCGTACGTTAGTGACATTTGATGCAGTGCTGACAGCCGTCCGGGCACGCTTATTACTCACTTCAGATAATATGTCGCCTTGAAAGTGAATGGACTAGTAAACTGGTTTCACTTTGACCGTCCTCTCAGGTTGCAAGTTTGTGATGTGCTTCATACAATCATGAATGCTGTTATCTGAATATCGATTTTTTCTCAGTTTTTCCTCACATGTATCAGGCTAACATGTTTGCCCTTTGCTGTTCGACATGCAAAAACTCAATGCTTTCGCTCACTGTACATTGGTAATTTGTGATAATTTGTTTACTGCTCTACCCAATTCCGATTCTATCCCGTCTCACAAGAATGACATCTATGTTTCACTGAAGTATAATCAATCTTTCTGGGTGTTCTTTGAAGAGCAATCGACTACGTGCAGATGGATGAGTTCGGTACTGGTAACTTGTTGGGGCCAGTTGTACTTTCCGACTTTAGTAAATTAGTATCCCATGCAGGCAACCGAGTAGAGCGTTCAGTGTAAACATTTTCCAATGGTGGCTCTCAATATAATCGCCTAATGTTTCGATTGAAACAGCAGCACTTGTGTTCCAACGATGAAAATTCAATATACAACTGATCCAAAAGTAAAACAGAGACGATGTGCACATACCGCTCAGGATCCCTAGGGCATTGCCCGTCTCCGAATTTTTATGGTCAACCGGCAACATTTTGTATCATTCTCATGGCTTTTTTTTCTTCTCGATCTGCTGTAGGTAGGCAATGTGATCTGACTCATCGTGTTTCAGCGAAATTTACCAACGAGCTGCACTTTTGTTCTGTCAAGCCCATGTGCTTTTCATCCACCCATACTTTTTATTCAGATATCGCAACACAACAACAGCCTAGATACTTCAGTTAGATATTGTCGAAGGGTTATCACAAAACGCTTCCTTTATATGCGATTGCGTTTCATACCAGAGAAATAATGTTATTGATTCAAACCCAAAGGTATCTGATAACAGCCTTTCATCAAACAGATGCGCTTATTTACAGAAAAAAAATCGGTACATTCGGAATATACGCCCATTCTACGACGTACCAAACCTTACCTGGTCAGTATTTATCGCATGATTGCTGTGCGTTGGTTCGGTGAAGCCTGAAAACATACAGGTTGTTTCCCCCTCTGATTGAACGTTTACTTTGATAGGGCTCAAGTTAACCACAATTTGACGAGATCCTTTACGTCAGTTCACAGTACCCATGTTGGGTTGCGCAGTACTGTATTTCTATCATCTCAAGTGTGACTACGCAGGTTAGGCGTAAAAAAATCTGTCAACGCTAGTTCTCAATATGGTTACATCAGCAGTGTGTCTCTGTCTACTGTGATGGAATTGTGAAAACTGCCACGATGCCATGAGATATTCATAATCGTAGAGTCAACGACACACTGAGACACCAATGTACCTAACAGTGCTAATGTAAGAACGCCAATGAGTTATATTTCTTTTCCGACGACACAGTTCACAACTTCCAATCACGACCCCATCTTCTTATAGCATTTTTGAATTATTACCTCGTAAAGAGACCTTGAACGAAAATAGTGGGAGAAAGCGGCCGCAGAAGCTGTTGTCTATGTAAAAGCATGTTTATTAAAGCACAGTTGGAAAAATCAAAGGGCATCAGCCGTCATCTAGCGTCTCACATACCCGTTCCCCAAGCAAATTACACTGGTATCACATTCTACATCCGGGATAAGAGCTTTCGTGAAATTCAACATTGAACGTGTTCATAAAATGTGTTTGGGACGAGTTTATGGAATAAAGCGAAATGAAGGAAAAGGTTATCCATCTAACAAGTGATTTTTGAGAAGTGCGTTACGTTCTAAGTCGATATTATTGATTAGATTCATAGGATAGAATAACAGCTCGACCATTCTCACTCAATTTGGATGTAACGATTTATTAGGTTTCCTGAATGCGACAAGAGTTATACCTCCGATTGACCGCGATAGTTCCCGTTGTTGAAGCATTCCTCTACCGGATATGAAAACGTTCGCTCTGAAGAAAACGCATCGGAAAAGGTTTCGCAATTTGATACTAACATGGAAACACAGCTGGAATGCGGCAATGAATTCCGTTGATAGCAAATCCGCATTTATTTGATAGAGGTGCATGAACTATGGGTACACGTGGTAGAAATTATTCATTTGGTAACGCAGCATGATGGATTCACGGAGTATGGAAGGTCACCAAAACGCACTTAAAAGTAAAAATGAATGGACAACAAGGTTGACCACAAAGGTACCATATAGTGTCTTCATCCGAACACTAAAACACATCGCAATCCTGTTCGTAAATATAATGAATTGCCTAGTTATTACGAATGACAACTTATTCACGAAGAGAAAGCAAAATTGTCTGAAGCTAAGTAAAGCAAAAATAAATTCGACCCAGTAACCAATTACACGTTTTTAATTTTCCGTAATGATTAGTACACAATATGTTGCGTTAGGGTTCGCAATAAACCTATTTTCTGTTCTGCAACAAACCGCAGTTGTCTGCATGCTATCTTTTATCGACACAGCTCCGCACGTGATAACGAAGGACATTGAGCTACAACATTTAGATAAAATCTCAAAGTAGCGCATTATAGCTAGATAAATCTATGCTTCACCCCACGTGAACCGAAAGGAAAGCGCAATGAGAAATCGACGAATAGGTGATACGTGACATCTCATCATTGATGCTCTGCATACAAGAATAGCTATTTAAATTAAATGCAACTGTCGCACTCAACCGCTTACTTGGAGCAATGAGAAAATACTTTATGATTTCCTCAGCGATTTTGCTGTTGCAAGTAGTTCTCTGTTCTGGTAAGTGCCTCCGATGAAAACAAAGGAGGTTGTTGCGTGATCATTCTGCCATCAGTTTACTGTCCTTTATTTTCCTTCATCGACGTCATTCTGAATTTCAGCAGAAGAAGCAGCAGCAGCGGGTGAGTACATCCGACATTGGTATCCATGAAAATAAAACAACACTAAATGGCCAGTTTAACTAACATGAAAAAAATGGATGGCTCCACTATACACGTTGAGATCTTTCATTGTACTGTTGCGGCTCTTAGCGATTTATTCATCACTGGTTCAAATGCAACGGAAATCATTGATGTCATGCGGACTAACTATTGATTATTTTCA
>UZAN01044684.1:2113-18569 GCA_900618425.1 Echinostoma caproni | reverse complement strand
TTGATAAATTCAGGGATTATCATGCTCTGTGTATATCAAATGGGAATAGTACTGAAGGAATGAATTGCAATAATCAGCTACCAACGTTTCATTTCTGACGGGGTGAACAGTCAGTGAATCCACTGCAATCAACCGATATAATGCTTGTATTTTTCTAGCAAATCAAATAGCAAGTGGCGGTTGCACAGCAAACCGGCGCCTGGATGTCGGTACTCAAATAACTTCCTTAGCAATCTGTCTATGCAGAGCTGTATATCAGGTAGCCGCAGTTTCTTCAATACACGTTATTGATGAATGTAAATAAATCAGGAAGCAAACGGTCAAATGAATACGGACAAGCAATTTAACAATCAATAGAAAGCGTTTTGATTTGCTTTCTGCACCCTCGATCACACCTCAAGAAACGTGAAGGCAGTACCCGATGAGTTTGAACAAAACGGAATTAACTTGTTCTTGAAGAACGTGTGATGTACAATATAATTCCGGGGTAATTGATCCGTTTTCAACTGAACACGTGTATTTGAAGCACAATTCACGCCGGTGTTTTCAACAAAGAGAATGTGTACATGTCTCGGCAGTGGTTGGCAAGTGGTTACGTCACCAACTCGTGACCCGGGAGTCCCGGGTTCGAACCGCTCCCCTGCCGCCCGTCTTCCGTATTTCTATATACATTCCCAGAAATCCTGTGTATTTGGCGGCGCGGGTCAATTATCTTTTTCACCTTCCCTAAAACAAATAACAATTTCGTGTGCATCTGGGTTTTTGTGAAGCGACTATTTCGTTTGCCACTCTTTGACAATTCCACTTTTCGAAGATAGCAGCGGAAACCTAATTTTCAATGCTGTTCTTCTCGTTTTCATAGGAGATGACGGTGAGTAAACTCACTTTTGTCAACAACTGTACACATCCGAGATAGGAGCCGAAGGGTTCTTACAAAAATAGGTGTTATTTGCTAGAGGATCATCATCTCAGTTTGTTTTGTTTCTGCAGCAAATAACAGTTTAACAGCACACCTTCAGATTATAACGCAAAGGAAAGATCCGATACCTATCGTTTGTTCCTCATCGTTTTATTTTGACATATTTGTCTCATTTGAAAAAAATAGTTTTTTGTCATACAACAATCCGTTGTTTTGATACCAAACATTCGATGACTTCAATCTCTTTCAGCAACAGAGCCTGGTGAGCAAAACATTATGTAATCATCTGTTAATGTTTCAAAACTCAAGAATAAAGAATGTGACCGTGATATGTTGCCATTTATAATGCAATGAATCAAACAGACATATAGAAGTAATATAATTGTGGCCGAAATGGATCCGAACATTAACTTAACTTATAATCTAAGCAGAACAATGCTGAGCTTCCTCAATGGACGCAGGGTTAAATACCTTCTCAATTAGTACGAGGTCACGTTCTCACCTTGAATTTGGAGTGGAACTGTGGTGAACAATGACGGGAGTGTCGTTGAAAGCATCACACCGCCACATACTCGTCACACCGAATTGAGCTGTTGATTAAGGTGGATTCTCACAACGAGCTCGTAAAACCGAACCGGCTGATCCTCTACCAGGCGTGGACTGAAAGTCAAACAAAGTATGTGGGACTGTTCAGGTATTACTTGATACGTTTCATCTCCGGATGGACATATTCGCTTGGCGTAATACGCCCTGGAATGTAATGGGGTAACTTTGAAATGTTATGCACCGGAGGACACAACACGGAAGTAATAGTGTGAAATAATTGAATACCCCAATATCGTTTCAGACGGAACGCCTGATGAGTGAATTCACTTCGATCGCCCGATATGGCGCCTAGTATTATTAAACAGTCCATTCCAACGTTTTGGTCACACTAAACATCTGTTCAGGTTATTAGCACTGAGCGAAATTTTGTAGCAATCTGGCTACGACGATTGGAAGTTCTGTTCACACCAATTCGTTGAATAAACATTGATGATCAATGCAAATAAGTAAGGAGACAAATGAATAAATGAAAACCCGAAATCAGCATAACAACCAACAGAAATTATTTCTCCTTCTCCACAAGATCACGTCTGAATAATCTCTGAGACAACGACGTTTGAGCTTGTACAACATAAGTATAAATAACTTGATTCTGAAATGTGTCTGATGTGACCAACCATCAGGCGGCAGATGATCCGTTTAAAATTAGGCACGTGGATTGAGAAACTCTTTTACAAAGGATTGGGAAAAAGGAGAATATTTACACATGTAGTCGCACGCTTCTAGAAAAAATATTTTATTTTCAATTAGGTTTTCGTATTGCAAATAACTTCGTTTTCATAGTTAGACACTTAATGTCTCCGAGTGTTGGGGTCATACATTCTTGTTTTCAATGTTGATCCTCTCGTGTTGATGGTGAATGGTGGTAACTATACAGATTGTCACCAAAGACCATAGACATTCAATAAAAAAACAGTGCTTGCATAAAAAGGAATATAGTCCTTGGCAATTTCGGTTGTGAACAAAATTATTTAGTCAGTAACAAATTGGCGGTACACTGTGCGATTGTAGTGCAAGGAAAACAACAGGGATTCGTCGTTCCACTTTTCTTTCTTATTATTCGTATTCGAATAATTTGTGTAAAACAGTCGACGAAAACCAATATTCATTTTTCATTTCACTCCATAAGTAAACAGTTAAATAGTGTTTGGTTTGTGTACTAAAACTCATTTTTTTCTCATTCCACCAGATGGTTCTGGTGAGTAACATCTACGTGTGTTTTGTCAACCGAAATGATGAATAACCTTCCGATGGCCGATATTGATCAATATGACCGCGACGCGTTGTAATGGGGAATGCCTTGAATCTGACAGTCATCATATAACAATAGCACTGATGCATAACTCAGTAATGACATGAACACTGGTTTATACTTTGAGTACAAAACGGCGGGTTTTCTTAACAAAATCATAGCAGAATACCTTCTAAACCGATACAAGTTTGCCTTAACAACTTGATTTCGGAGTGCAGCGGGAGCGAGCAATGAAGAGAATCTCTTCGTATGCATCAAGCCCCAACATTCGCGTCACAAATGTCACGGCAACGGTTAGAGTGACTTATATCAAGGAGCGCGAAGATAAATATACCTTTCTGTATAGTTGTACTAACCTGTGTTATTCACTATTCAGCAGGAGATGGTTAGTGTACCCTGAAGTATACCATTCTTTACCGATATGGCTCCGTTATAAGGAATATAACATTCACAATCAAACAACATTTCGCGCAGTGACTTATTGATACACTCCTAAAATAATTTGCACACGGTGTGTTAAAAGAAAACAGTGTTGGTTTTCCTTTGCATGTTGGGATATTTCATTGTACTGTTGCGGCTCTTAGCGATTTATTCATCACTGGTTCAAATGCAACGGAAATCATTGATGTCATGCGGACTAACTATTGATTATTTTCAAAGTGTTATATCATATTCGCTTTGGTCACGCAGAGCTGGATGCCTCCGAATGTGTTGCGCTGTATGAAATACATGGGTTTGATAAATGAATGCAAGGCACCTTTGGCAGGAGATTATTGTTTATCATATCGACATTAGATTTGCCTATTCGGGAATATTTCTAATTCAAAGTAGGTGAGAATTTGAAATGATCGCTACTATATAAATATATCTTTGTATATTTATAACAAACTCTTTTATCCACGTTTCAGCAGGAGGTGGTAAGTGTGCCCTGTATACGACATCTCTATGAAATACATTTCAGTTATTTGATTTGTTGTTAGTTCATTTGAAGCGTACGAACGAAATTAGATAGCAGTCATAGAATAAAAATCCAGCTTTTATGTTCTGAGGAAGTGCGTGAAATAATGGTTCGCCACTGTGACGCTTACCTTCTAAATTGCTAAATTTTTTTACAACAACAATTACTCCTGATGAGATGAAACGCAAAGCGTCTTAATCACGTACAATTTATCAAGTGATCTCAGCAGATTGAGCGTTGAATAATGCAGATCAAATGTGGGAAGAACCAAATAGTATGATGCAAGTGAATGCCTTGCACTCGTTCAAAAACCTTTTTCGTCCTTCAAATAGTGTGCGTGCAAATGAAATGAAAATCGCCGAGGAAGTGAAAAGAAGATTTGATAAATTCAGGGATTATCATGCTCTGTGTATATCAAATAGGAATAGTACTGAAGGAATGAATTGCAATAATCAGCTACCAACGTTTCATTTCTGACGGAGTGAACAGACGCTGAATAAACTGAAATCATATTTAGACATTTAATGTTTTGGTGTAGACGTTTACGGTGCATCTCTTCGTATGCATCA
Source organism: Echinostoma caproni (assembly GCA_900618425.1). Classification (NCBI taxonomy): domain Eukaryota; kingdom Metazoa; phylum Platyhelminthes; class Trematoda; order Plagiorchiida; family Echinostomatidae; genus Echinostoma; species Echinostoma caproni. Next base: position 14,265 of record UZAN01044684.1, on the reverse strand, counting down.
AGCCCCAACATTCGCGTCAATGTTTTTCACAAATTATTAGAGTAAAATATTGGAATGTGTTTGTGAATGGCTTTTCGTAACGGCTTCATTATTTAATTTGTGATATTTGCAGTATCGAAATCTGTCGAAGTGGTTTGAAATCTTTCCATTCCGATTCGTTTTCTCCGTAAATATATGTCTATTATCTAGTGATTTGGTTTTTTGAGATGTGTTACGACGGAGTATAAAACCATCGTTTTCATTTATTTTTCGAGTAAGATTCGTTATCATCGGTATTCGTATGGTTTTCCCTAAATTGAGCTTAAACTCACACTGGTATTTGAATGCCTACTATCAAAACTACGGACGGATTTATGAAGTAAAGTGATGAAATCTATTCTCATTCCGAAACCTCGGCCGGTATAGGGATAAAGTGGCATCCAACAACACGCCTTGTTAAATAGTTGCGTGTTCTTATGATTGTTAGTATTCTGTGTAGATACATATGGATATTTTGTGGTAGTCGTTTAGTAGACATGAACGCTCACAACACTCTGTCAGAAACTAGGTACATTGGCTCTCTCTGGGTTCTTATTCACTAATAAGATACGTTTTCTTATATATTCGATTAGGAAAGGTACATCTGCACATTGTTCCAAATATCGGATATTACCCGATTCGTTCGAATAGATTTTCAAATACTTAGAAGGTTCCTTAGAAAACAACATGCGCTTCTGCGTAGAAGCACAATCGAAATGAGAACTTTGCATGATTGCATAATTTCGTGTTATGCCGTCATTTCGGCCTAAATATGTGTTTTAAATTGCATTCGATTATATTTTTTTCATTATCCTAATCACCCAAAAAAATATTCCTTCTCCATAGCGTCATCATGTAGGTTCTGGCAATATCGTCAGCCGGTCGTCAATCACACCCGAACAACTAAAAATATGTTAAGGAGACCAGAACTCTATTACATCTGAAATGTAATCAATTCGTTTAACGCCGTTTTGTTTCCCTTAGCTACATCTGCTGCAACTGAAGCTTCAACAACGACATCTCAAATTGCAGGAAGTGAGCCTTTGTCTTTCAAATAATGATTTGTGATGAAACTTTGGTGTTACATTTACGACAGTCCAATATATTTGTGAGAGTTTTATTGGAACATTATTGGCTGATTTCCTTTTTGACTGTCTAGATGTGAGATATAGAACCGTGTTGCTTTCTACAAATGTAAGATTTGCATCACGGAAAAGGGGACAAAATGATATACACGAAAGCATAGTGTCACCGAAGAACTATTAGGCAGCACTTTAGCAATTGTGAAATTCCTATGTTTTCTACGGTTTTTAATTTGAGCCCACATAGGCTATACACCAGCAAATAATGATATGCCTAGAATAAACAATCGGTCATAAAACGTCAGTGGTATGCGTTTCATTCATTCAATAAATTTGAGCCAAGATTGCAATCCCTTGATGAGAGTTTTCTTTGCAAGTCAAGAAGAGTTGGTTTTTTTTCATTAGTTTTAGGTGTATTTTGCTGCTGAACTTTCCTTATTCCGTAAAACAATATTGGACGCGTTTTGAAAAAAGCATTGATGTAAAAATCTTCCAAGCGGAGATAATAGAACGATCGCACAACTGAGCAATGGTGTTGGTTATAATTTTGAATCCAACTGACCACATTAAAGTATTCCCAACATTGTCTTGGTGGTGGTTCACCGTCGTGGGTAACGTTTAAATCAGTTCCGAAATAATAGAGATGTACTGTAATCTCCCCAAATTTGTGGGAAATATCAAACTCGTAAGACCGTGTTTAGTTTCTGGTGCTGTGAAAAATGGAACGGTTTATTCAGAATTAACCAATACTGAATGTATTTTCATTTGCTTTTCTCGACAAAGCAACTACCGAGGGCACAACATCCACAACCGGTGAGTACTATTTTGTGGTAACGTTGTGATCGGCTACAAACTGAGGGGAAACTGAAGCACTCTCCTCATGGCTCAGTTTTCTTCAATTCGTACGATAATTGATATTGATTTTATTTTCATTTCAGACTCCGCATGGAGGATCAAAACTATACCGATCACACCGCTGATTTCGTATTTTCTTCTAAAAGCGATGTGATGTATTAGTATAAAACAGGATACGTCCCTTGACGATAATCGCAAATTAACCTTTTACTGTTGACAATTTCTGGTACCAAATATAAAGTGGTCATTGGTCACGCAGGTGGTAGTTGAATTGCCCCCAAATTCCTAAAAGTTACCTCGGATCTATGCTTACCTTTTGCCCATCTCTCTAATAAGCGATATCCTGCTCATGTGTTTCATGTCAGATATTGAATTTTAGCGGTAATCCGAACACAACGGAGAAACCAAAGTAATCCGAATCGCGACTATTGCTTTCGTAAACGACATCTGACGGGAGTCCGTTCGTCCAACAACAATTTGCCGAAACGTTTGCAGTTTTGTATTCGGTGCACGTGCTTTCATTTAGTACGGCTATGCGTTGCGTTCTCGTGACATGAGGATATTTCCATTCATTAAATTATTCAAGGAAACTGATCAGCCAGAAATACGCTTTTAGTCGCAAATGTTTTATTGAATCGCTCGTGAAGTCGAACTCATATAATGTTTGATCTAAGGATATTTGCTGCAAGAGACGCATGATAGTAGTAATCTAATTTTTTTCTACACTACTCTGTCGCTATAACGTAGAACAAGTTTGCAGTGGTTAACCGACGACAAGCACATGGTAGGCTCAGTCAGTTACATAACCAGTCACACTGTAATTTGACTCATTTTTGTGATAATATTCGGTGTACACGGAAGTATTCCACATAACGCGATTGCCATCCATTCGCTGAAAGCTTTGACACTGATGCGCATATTACGCATCAACCGTTTGAACGACATTTATGAGTCAGCAATTCGTCAGGCTCGTATATTATGGAATTGATGGTTATCCCTTAGTCAAAGACATATTTTAGTGTTCATATATCGGTCTGGTAAGGACCGACTTGCTCCTCCGACAGACGTGCCTCCGCAACAGCGGGTTACCAGGTTGATGGCTTAGGAAGCACACATGGGAAACTTAATTTGTGACAGAACTGGCTGACTGAGAGGATAGGCAAATTTATCGTAACAGAATAATTCTAACGTATCATGTGATTAACATAATCACTACAAACAATGTGCAACGTAGAGGAGATTCAAACGACCGCTACAACTAGGCAATAGATAGTTGTGGTAGAAACAAATATCATCGCATACGCGAGTGCCTGTAAACCCAGAGAGCAATGCACTGCAAAAATATCGTTCACCGTTACAAGTGAACAGATTGTTGGGACTCCTTTTTATATTTGTGATTAGTGTTTCGGTGGCAGAAATTATTTGATTTTCACTGCGCATGGGAGTGGACTGAGGGATTCACCATTGCACCTACATAATATGAAAAGAGCCTTTCGGGCTAATGATCAACGATGAAGAGTCTTTCATGAACATATAGATCAAATGTTACAGATGGAATTTCGCCTTCTGCATAATCCATTTCAATACTCACAAGTAACCGTTAGTTTCGTGCAATTAAAACTGATTAACTGGGGGTCTTTTGATTGACATCCGAATAAACATGAGTTAGCCATTTGGTTCACCGCTGGTATGAGCTGATTGACTTAGGGAGAACAAACATACCTCCCATACGACGGGTCAGAATTATAAGCGCTAGTGGGAGGTTGATACAGTGCTACTGATCAGCGCTGATATGAAAGAAACCCCGATTTCAGTGCCTCCAATTGTATGTTTACTAGAAAACCTGAGAATCATGAGTGATGGTCAATTTAAATCAGTAATCCTAGGTACCCCTTCTATATGAACTTCTCGCAGCTGAAGATTAGACTCAGTCAGGAAACACTTTCCGTAATTAAATACTAGGATTTTGTGAGAACGCTGGGTTGCTCCGCAATTTGATTTATGAATGATGGTTCTGTAGCAAAAGGAAGGTTAATGTAGGGTGGTAAAACAATTTGGGCAATGTGAATCAACGACCGAATACCAACACTATATGATAGCCACCGCGATAACGTGTTGGTAGATTGATGAATTAAATGAACTACCCATGGAACATAAACGTCCATTTGAAGTGATCCACGCAAAGTTACAGGCAGTTTCATGGAAGTTTCATAAAAAAGGACAATATTATATGAATATTGCATTGCGCACGTATTCGTTTCAATGATAATGCTATGCAGTGTCGATGCCAAACGTCAAATGAGATCTTGGGGAACGTTAACACCTTGCAAACATAATATTGCCGAGGACAGGAAGTAGTTCACTTGCAAGACCATACCTGTTTTTGATTAAGAGCGCAAAGTGCAAAGGAAAAATAAAGTTAGCATTTATTAAAGGTGATGTAAGCGCAAGTCCAAGCAAGTTAAATGAAGAGAACGAAAACTTGTTATGCGACTGATTATACTGATTCATCCAGGAAATAGACGGCATAAGCCGCATGCAAATTCACGCCAGATAATCTACATATGTTTTACCATTATTGCTGCAGAGAACTGCCACCACTCTATTTGGTCCTTTTGATTTTTAATCCACTCGTCGGTACTTGTCATCCTTCTACTTCAAAGGAAATTTTCATAATGTGCGTCTGAGTGCTGCCAAAAGCGTAGATTATTCTGGTATAAACAGAAATACCTTGATAACTTCGAAAAAAAGTAGTATTTGTTGATAATCCTTTGAGAATTCCTTATCCAAGAGAGAGGCAATATCCTAATTGGCAACAGCAGTTTTTGATCCCGGAAACACCAGGAGGTTTTTCTTTCAAACCATCTGCAATGAATCATCAATTACAATAAGCAGTGCCACTTAACTTTGTGTATTACGAGCGATAATTTACGACAGCAACGTATTGCATCACGAAACAGATAGTTCACGATCATTGCGCTTTTCTTCTTTGTTTGCAGCTTTGGGAAAAACTGAACATCAATATACTCCATCTATCTGGGTCTCGAACGTGTTAAGTCTTTCTTTGAAACCAATTTCTCGTTAGTATCCGGCACATGCATACGGGATTGATGTGTTTATTGTTTAGCAACTCACCTTTGATTACGTTTGCTCCTTTTATTCAGTTGTATTGAAAAAAAATCATTAGGAATAATGAGATGCGGGAAGTGACCAACAGCAAGAGCTGTCACACCGACACACAGAAAAAGAGGGTGGATCATGTAGGTGGTGTTAATGTAACAACCACTCGGCAGCTGAATATTTGGAGACAGTTAACCCTTCACGAGGCCTTTGAATTTCGGTCGTGTACATGCCGAACTAAATTAGGTTTACAACATTTCAGTAGAAAATTTCGGTTTTACTTTGCCAATCCTATTTATCGGGCAAACGCCGTTCACATAGGGTCTCCCGTTGTCAGATGAGTGATACTATAGTAAAATATAACTATAAGTTAACAACGAAAAGTTGATCTTGAGATATTCGGGTGGTTGAATAAACGTTTGGCATGCCGAATGGAAAATTAAAAAAAACAATTGGTAGTTAAATTAGGTAAAGAAGCAGAACAGTTTAAAAGCTCAACATTCGGCCCTCAATGTACCTCAATTTACCAGCTGCTCTGGGTTTAACAGTCATTTTTTAGAGTCTCCACAAAAACTGGTTCCGTCACGTTCTCTCTGAGGCTGCTTTTTGGAAGGATGACGAATTGATTGATAACCAACCGGAGTCGGTCAGTGTCAAACTGCTTTTGATGCTGCTGACTTAGACGGAAAGATTAATCTTGCATCGGTCCATCTTTCAGCAATGGGTTTATCTCAAGAGTAAATACGTATTGGTTAACGGCTGTGACACGATTCAGAGAAAGTAGCGCTTTTAAAATGGGTTTTAAAAGAAAGGCATTTCAGTTTGCCTATAAAATTATTATTGCTGAAACCCGAATGGATGGTTTAGAATATAACCTCAAGCCCCTTGTTGCTGAGTTCTCGTACACTGCACCCTGAATAACGCTTACACCATTACACTGAACAAGCGGTATTTCGGTTACTCCCCCACGGGAAATGAAAGCCAACGCATATAAATATATATATATATATACTACTCCTTCAGATATATGATTTGGTAAATTACCAAATTTACTTCTTCTAACCGTTGAAACGCCAAATAAACCCGAACATAAATTCTTCTGGGTAAACGGTTTGAATGCATAAATTAATTAAAACAAATCCCTTCAACCTTTCGTCATAGATACACCTTCGACAGGTTGCTTCATTTGATTACAACAAACGCAGATCTTTGTTTGGTTTATTGAAAAAAATCGCTAGTGATATTGCTACAGAAGATTGTTGAACAAAATGATTTAGTTTTCGTTTCAGTAGAATCTCAACTGTCTTCTAGACACAAAGTATATATTGCATTTTTGAGTATACGACATTATATCTTTTAATTAGCCTTCGTCGGATCCCGAGAAATTCATGTACTAACAAATCCTTATTTATAATATCGGTTTCACATCTGGAAAAAGACGACTAGCTGAAAGGCACATATCAGTACTCCACATTAGCCGTGCAACTAGAGTGAAAAACGGAGCGGTCTGGCTAACTAGCAGGCAACGTGCGTATGACAATCGACTTACTTAATCGTGGTTTGATCAAAATTCAACAATGTGCATCATCGCTTAATGATACATTGTGCCGTTCCGTAAGATGAATGGTTTGTCAGAGGTTTTAAAAACATTGGGCAAATTGAATCAACAATAACAACCACGTAATTCAACTCCCAATGGAAGACGAACGCAGACGTCATTGCTCGCGATATACAGAGTTTATTTTCGCTGGGAGTCGAGAGTGCTGTGATTACGTCCGAACATTTTGAGTAAAGTTCTAGTGGGATCACATAGACGGATTTTGTACCTTCCAATGAATGTGCAAGTGAATTATTTGATATAGGAGTGAAACTACAGAAGATAAGAACAGATCATCTGGTTAATGATCAACAATGAACAGAAATTCATGAAATCATCAACCAACTGCTGCGGTTGGAATGTTGACTGTATAGCCGATTTCACCACTCAGAAGCAACAGTGAGTTGAATGTAAATGACGTGATCTTGTGGGGTATATCGATTGAGCTCAAAAGACAATCAAATATGTTTTCTTTCTTCGCTTTCAGGCCAAAACTAAACTGACTATCATTGAAAAAATATTTTTCTATACAATATTTTTTTGATATTGTTTGCAAAAAGAAGGTAATCTATGTTGGTGAATAATTTTTGGCAATCGAATCAACAGTGCAAATGAATCCCTTCCACATAGTTAACAAAATCAATTACATGATTGGTTTGAAGTTACACAGTTAATCTCCTGCAGACACTGAATTATTACGACTGATTTCCGTAAACACCTGCGGCGTGCAATAAATTCTTGTTGAGGTGAGTCACGAACAGGAGGTATTTCACTCGCTATACCATACATCTTTTTGATTAAAAGCGCAACGTACAACTAAAAACGTTAGAGCCATATATCTAAGTTGACACAAGCGCAATTCAAATCAAGTAGAAATAAATTCCATGAAAAAATATTAGTCACAGATATTAAATTCAGATTTCATCGTGAGACATCGGATGTATTCGGACGGTGTTTGACAGAACGTGACTTAAGACCAGCTGGTGCAACTAAACCTTCGAATGAAAATACAACAACGGCATCTGGAAGTGCAGGCAGTGGGCTTCTTTCAAAGAACGATTTTGTGATGGTATTCCGGTGCTAAATAACCGAAAATATAAACTGAACGAGCATAATATTTTTAGGAACGTGATCAGGTCCCTCGAATAATGCATATTTTGATGTCGCTATTTTTGTAAGCTGTTTATAAATACGTACAGAAGTAATCTGACTTTTTTCATTGAATTTGCAGGCAGTGAATATATATATTTTTTTCGAAGAAAGGAAAATGTCCAAATTGCATTATAAAGATGAGGAATCAACGATAAAAATGAAACACGTTATCAATGAAGAACGTTTGCATAAGTCTTCAGCAATTAAAAGTTGATCCTCATTCCTTCACCGACAAAGAGAGTACACGACAAACGTTCCACTGAACAACCCAACATACAAAGCATGTCGCCTGCTAGAAAGTGAGAAATTAAATTTAGGCTTCAACGCGAACACATAGCAGCTACTTAGTTCTCCCATGCATAGTGTGTGGGCAGCAAATACTTAAACATTACTTCATTGCACATTGAGCGATTCAGTGAAATCAAAACGAAAGCCTGTGTTGCTAAAACGCAAATCCGTCGAGTCGATAAACCTCCGAGTTAAGAAGCCAACAGCTGGAATCCAATGTGCCAGGTAATTTCGCGGGTAAAAGAGGTTAGGCAAAAGCGCCAAATAACCGAAGAACCACAGATATTACTGTATTAAATGCTGTTGATGAAAGAAACCTCCGACGAACAACCAGTCTGTCAATCCTAATTTGCGAGAGCTATTGTATTTGTTCAGCTGGTGAACCTGGTTTCACGTATTATGGATTTTGCATTATGGTATGCTATTATTCGACTTAACCAAAATAACAAAAAATGTAAATGTCAGCGAAATTCAGAGCAATAAGAATTAAATTCCACAAAAAATACTGGTTAAATATGATAAATTCATATTTGATCGTGCAACATCGGATGTACACGAACCTTACTTCACACACAGTTACCTAAGATCAGCTGAGTCGAGAAACGTGACTGAAGGACAAACGTTTGCTTTAAAGCCCTTTCCCAGTGGAACTGAAAAAAACAAGATAAAAAAGTCGCCTTGGCTTTCATTAGACCAACGAAATAATATCTGAGTGGTATGACTTCGTAAATCAACAGTTTGAATAAGCTAGATTCCTTGAGTGTCAGAAACGTTGAATATCCCAAATATCGAAACAATCAATTAAACGAGATCATGCTGAGCGTTAGAAAAACGTTTGTGAACACCTGGTGGTTCGCCCAGTGGAATCGGTTAACTCTTTGACTCCGAACTAACCAAGAATACTGAGGAGAACCACAACCTGCTGTTAATGCGGTTACACGGATGAATCCGAAATTAAGCTACATATGCCAGTCCAACAAAATCCATATATAGTTCAACATTGTTGGTCTACATCACTCACGCTTCGCTCATCGGTCTTTGCTATCTTTCTGCTTCAAAGCAGATGTGCAATATGTGGGCTGCAGTGCTGTAATTTATATGTTCTTTAACCATTAGCAACCTGGTTTAATAGGTTTTAAGTAGTTTAATTTTCAGCTAATTTTTCCTGTAAACGTCACCTCGACTGGTTGTGGTCGACACACTTCAATCGTGTCAGTTCATTCTGTGTGAGTTGTTTAGGGTGTAAATGAAGCCTTTCCATATGGGTAACACAGGGGCATTTTATTAAATTATAGATCTAATACCTTGCATAAATTGAAGAAATGGCATTTTTCAAGCAAGCGGGGAAATACATTAAAGCAAACAGTCAGTTGTGAATGATCCCACGAGGATTTATTGTCTAAGACAGAAACAATGGATTATTTGGGTAATACAGATTTGCAACACTTTTACACAAGCAATTTCTCCTCCATGCTTTTTATCAACACGGATCCCGTATATCATTATTCAAACTGAGCAGTATCACTCATACAGTATCGCGCACAACTTAGTTTACAAAGCGCGAATTTCAACGATGGAGGGTTACATCATTAAACGAATTAATCAAACTCACATCGTTTTTTCTGTGCTTGCTTCTTTGGAACAATTAAACTTCAATATATTACATCTATTTATTACTCAAACTTGTTGAGCCTTCGATTTCAAAACCAGTTTCTAGTCAGTTTGCTCAAAATGCATATAAAACCGATGCATGTATTGTTATTCTATTCGTCCTTTTTCTTATTTATTTGTTTTCTTCTGTCTTATTGGATAAACATTGATGCAAAATTCGGAATGCAGAAGGAGGTCAATCTAACAGGTCTAATGGAACACACAAAATGTTGGTGAGCTAGGCGGTGGTGTTATTACAAAAATCGTTCGACGGGCGGAGTTTAACTTTCTACCACCAGCGATTGAGGCTTGAACGTCCACTGTCTCTGTGGCAAACGGATATTTTATTGACTGTTTTTTTATATAACGTTTATTGGTCACACTCTGCTCACTTCGTGCCCCTCGTCATGGAATTGGGTAAAATATCATGATAAACATCTAAAAGTTGACATGCAATAACAGACCGCGGGATATTCGGCTTGTTGAATGAACCTTTGTGAAGCCGAATGAAAAATCGGAAAGATTTTGGTATTCCAATAAACGAGAGAAGCATCATTCCGTCCGCGATGTCACTTATTTTAGCAACTGCTCTGATTTGATCATTCATAGTAGGCATAGCATCACCAAAGAAACTGCTTCATCAATTCCTTAGCTGGGACGGAGGAAACTTACCAAACTGATGAAAAACGACACAATTTGGATTGTGTAAACATTCAATATTCAGAGTCACCCGGTTAAATTGCAAGCACTTTTTTCAGGTTGTCCTTGGGAAGATTACGAATAGATTGATATTCAACTGTGGTCGGTCAATATGAAATCGCTTTGGACGTTGTGGTTGTTGACGAAAAAGTTAAACTTGCTTCCTCCGATCTTTTAACAATGTGTTTGACTTAAGGATCAGTGTTCATTGGATGAGGAATGTTAGACCTAACCGGGAAAGCAGGCCCGCTCCCGTCGTTTTATAAAGAAACTTATTTCATCGCCATGTGTAATGCATATCTTCGAAGCCGTAATATATTTTTCTGAATAGAATACTGAGCCGCTTGTTGATCANATGCTGTAATATGTATTTCGGTCATGTCTGCTGGCGAAACGCAATCTGCCAAGTGATACGCCAGCACCAAATTGAGAAATCAGTTAGTAAAAGCAACGAAACAAATTGAAGATGAGTGGTGATGCGTGCAATCGAGTAATATCAAATTCATTCCAGAGAATGGGGCTCAAAGTACCAATGGTTGACTGCAATATATGTGTTGAAAATCACAGTGCTGTATGAGTTTAATCATCACATTTTGTGTTATTTCAATTCAGAAAACCTTGGAGCACTAAGACTTTTTCAACCGACAGTCCTTTTACACCGCTCTCTAAATAATTCACAGAGTGAAAATAATCTTATTTTAAAACACCAGCTACACTTCATCCACAACCAGTAAGATGCATACATCTAGATTTGACCTGGAAGCAACCAATTAGGGGAGATAAAGGACCAATAACTGCCCGGTCCTTTGGCGTTGAGGTCAAAGCTGATCGAAAAACGACTCGCTCATCGTACAATAACGGAAAAATCACATCGAGCCCTTTTGTATCCCACTATGAATTTCCACACACAAGAGTTGTTTCGAATATACCTATCAACATGACTCCTCCAAAATGTAGTAATACATACGCATTTGCCAATGAAATTAGGAAGCCAAAACTACGTTCACCCAATTGTTGGTATAGACAAAATAATAGAATTCTGAATCGGGTGAAAAAGACAGGAACCGAGCAAAGATGGATATGGTAGAAATTTACCGCTTATTTTAGTCTCATATGTCTTGACAACGTAAAACGTGTTCACATAGTACAGGGGTTTACAAGATAACCATCCGAGAAGGCGTCAAATCATATCGAGTATCACTCACGTGTTTGGACTGGTATTCTTTGAATATTTAGTGTACGCGGATGGTCCTATTGCAATTATTACCACCGATTCGCTGACGGCTAAGATCTTGGTACCAACACTGCGTATCTATGTTTTGAGCGACAAAAGCGATTCAACAATTTGTCAACGTACCAGGAGATCTTTTACGATTGATGGCCATGTATGTTTTTTTTCGGTAGAACACTGAGCACTTCTGTGACCATGAATATACAGGGCATTTCGAAGTGTGGCTACACGTCCATCTAACAGGGGCTATTTAGATCTGCGATAGATCATTCGGGTTTCGCGGAATTTTCCGAGCAAAATGTTTTGTGTTTTTCTAGTGTTTTAGGTAATTGTCATCGCATTCATATTTAACTGTTTTCTTTTGGTTGTTTAATTTGGAAGTTATTGCAGCCCTTTGTTTTGTCGTCCCTTCCACCAAAACTACCGGATTTCCGAAGACATATGACGAGTTTTGATGTCA